>JAJOOG010039695.1:0-18380 GCA_029582565.1 Solanum infundibuliforme
TATATGGAGTTCATCAATGGATTATGTTCATCCATTGAGTCCCCAAAGATTCTTCAATTCATTTTCAATTTGATTGGTTACGATTTTCATTCAATTCCTCATGGATTCTATTTATATGAGTTCAATTGTTTGATTTTGACCATATTATGACTATTTATATTCAATTATATGCTTTCCAATCAATTCCATATGAATTCATGCATTGATCATGATTTTGACTATGAACCCTAAATTGCATGAATTTGAAGAAAGCCAGGAATCTATGAATGATGTTTCATAAATTGATGCATGACATATGAAAAAATATTGATTATGATCTTGGTTTCTTTTGGATGAGCATCAATGAAATTGTGAAAGGTTTTCTCACATATGCATGAATCGTTAAAGGTTTTCTCACATACTTAAGAAATCATGAATGTTGAAAGGTTTTCTCATAGATGGTTTAAGGAGCTACGCTATGATGTTTCTAGCATAGATTCATAACTTAATTGTGCTTTTACATGAATGATAATGATTTTATTTATATGAATATTCCATTGGGATTCTTACTTAGCACCGAGAGAATATTGAGATGAAGGCTCTCTCGTTAGTAGAGACCAGGTCTCTAGTAGCAATCTCCTTGTTCCTATCTATGTGCCCTCGTAGGTTGTCTTAAGTGACATGGTGTCACGCCCCGAGCTTACACCCTGGGAGGGACTGGCACTTGAAGACCATTGCTGGCCCCATGCAAACCCTTAGCCTGGCTTACTTAAGTCAGCGGAAGACAATATTCATATCTATAATGATCAATGAACTTAACTAAACTGAATAATAAAATAACTGAGAATGTTTTAAAGATTAAACATTCAACTTGGCCAAAAGTGGCAACCTAAGTCTTAACAATGAGAAATGTTAATGAAAAGACTCAAATGACTAACATCTGACTGTCTATGAAGCCTATAAAACAACTGACCATATGTTGGGACAAACCCCACTATATCCTAATGAACTAACTAGAAAGCAATGAACATAGATCCTCCGGAATGCAAGGAGGCTCACCGACTGACTCTGAACTACTCACTGGATCAACGGTGCGCTAGAATGCCGATCCTAGTTACCTGTGTCTGCATCATAAGACGATGCAGGCCAACTGGCATCAGTACATTGAATGTACGAGTATGCGAGTTGGAATGCTAAAACAACATAGGCTGGAAGGAGAATCTGAAAGAAACACTTACCTTGGCTCTTCTCAACTCATGAATACTTAACTGAACTCATTTCAATATAAAGCAGTGTAAAACAAATGCAATATAAAGAAAAAGCTATTTAAAAACATGATGTCAACTCTGTGTATATACAAGGATACAACATAACTCTAAAATGTATGTAAAAATACAATAAACTGATGTATATAAAAATACAATAACTCCTGTGGGAGTTTCTCTAACCGACAACCATCACATAAGAGCTATAGTGATGATACAACGATCTACCTCACGCTGCCAGCGCATCCTATACCCGGCCAAAGGTATAGAACCTGAACTACTAAGCGAATCCACTAGTCTATTGTGAAAAGGGTTCATCTAAAAAGTATGACCCTTTTCTATCCATGGTGGCTACATGGTTTTATGGAGACGTGAGTTATCTGAGCTCATGCTCGCTCCCAATTCGGTGCTCAATACTACTCCCAAAATATACTAGCTCTTATGTTTAAAAACATACTTCTTTCTGTGATTTGAGATTAGTGCTCAAAAAAACTTAGCTCAAAGGCTATCTTGGAAATCAAAATTTCCTCTCTTGCTTAATTTAGAAAGCGATTACTCTTTTCAGAAAACTAGCCCGAAGGCTCTTTGGAAATCTCAGTTTCCGTTCTTATTTAAATGTGAAAACATTTTAAATCTCTTTGGGAATACTTAGTCCCCATATACTTTTTGAAGAAAAGAACTTCAAATTTACTCTTTACTGAACTAAAAAACTTAAGTCTTAAAACAAAGTTAAAACGTTTGCAAAAGACTTTTGGAAAACTTTAAGAACTTCTCTTGACTTGACTCTTACTTCTCTTGACTTGAATCTTAACTTTCGTTGAATTGGATTATGGATTCTAGGTTCATGATCTCATGTTTATGGATGATTTCATGATGTTTAGGTGTACCTTAGAGTGTTGGAATCAACTAGAAAACATAGGTACATTGCTAAGGAACAAGTACGAAAAGGTGGGGAACGAATGGGGAGAACTGGCATCCCTGGCGCTCTGAGAGGCGCGGGGCGCCAGCCCTAAAACTTCAGAAGACCTGCTGGGGCGTGCTGACTGGCGCGTCTCCCCAAGGGGTAAACTTCAGAGCCCCTTTTGGGGGGCTCTGGCTAGCGCGACGCCCCACCCCCCTTCCCTAGGTGTTTGACGACTTTTCTTCTCCGTTTTCAACTCTAAACCCTCTTAACTTCAATGGTTCTTTTCCCAAACACTTAGGATCATTTATATTCTAAATATATGATAGATTCAAACCGAAATTTCACCCGGAAACATGAATCAAATTGCAAGAACCATCAACAATGCAACCCATAAGAAATTCAAACGAAACTTCAACAATGTTCATCACGAACTCAATTTCTAAACTTTCAAAGAATTATTAAATTCTGGTTGGCGCGTGGGTGAACTGACCCAACGCTATGTGATCTCACATACCTTGTAGGGATCACCCCCAACGAAATCCACACACAAAGCTCGAACGTTTCTTAGCGATTCTTGATTTCTCTTCTCTTTTCTCCAAGCCCTAGCGTGAACTCTAACTTTTCTAAAATCTTGTTTTACCCCAATTAACTCCTAAAAACAAATTAGAAAAAATTAGGTAAGGAAAAGACTAATTTACCCTTCCAAAAACCCGGATTGGACATTTCCTTAATCCAACAGCCCAACTTCCAAAGGGCATAACTCACTCATCTGAACTCGGAATCGCACAAACTTGGCGGCGTTGGACAGATCATTCCAAGATATTTCCAACAATATCTGAAACTACTCCTAACTCATCCTGAGCTAGGAGTTATGGTCGTTTGAAGTTGACCAAAAACTCACTTTTAACTTAACTTGAACCAAATTCCAGATTTCAATTCTTTCCAAAAATCATTATTTCCAAATTCTTAGCTTCTTCCTAGATATTTTGAATTGCGAGATGTTACACATGGCTAGTGGATCCACCTAAGCTAGAAGTTTAAGGTCGTTTCCTTGGCAAGCAAAGACATCTCTTTTCAGTGTGGAAGCAAGACATCAGATTTCATACTATAGCTCACATGGTATATGTCGGTTAATAGTAAATATCCCACAAAAAAAGAACTAAGTTTTTTTCAAATGTTTTATGAAGCTTTCCTCATGATTTTAGATGCATTGACCATGTTCATGATTATGATTCTTCCTTATTTACTATGCTAGCTTGGTCATGCATATCATATTTTATTATGTTCCATTATGATCATGTCTCATGTTTTATTGCATTATCCTCATACTTAGTACATTCCATGTACTAATGCATACCTATGCCTATATTGTTTCACTAATATAGGGTGTGATGATTCCTCTCCATCCGCTCGTGGATAGTTGGTGATCATTAGAGTTTGTAGAGTTGATTATTCCTCATGTTCCGAGGACAAATACATCTTTACTTGATTTCTTTTAAGTTTTAGTAGTTTCGGACTTTGTATGTGGTGTACGAGTTACGTCCTAACCACTCATTTTGATGTAATAGTGGTTTGTCTAGACTTTTATTTACTTCCGCTTATATGTCAAATGCTTACTTCTTATAAGATTTCTTGCTTTTCTCTATAATGTTGTGTATATGTATGTCAAGTGGCTTGTGAAGGGCCTCTTCGGGTCTTGTATGCCGCGTCACGTCCAGGGTGTACTTTGGGTCATGAAAAACTTGGCATTCAGAGCACAAGGTTTTTGAAAAATGTCCTAGAATGTTTGACAAGCCGTGTTGAGTAGAGTATTTTTCATAAGTGTGAAGCATGCCACATTTATGAATAGGAGGCCTCAAAGTGTTTGGGAAACTTCACTTCTTTCATTACTCTAAAGTCATTCCATAGAGTCTATCTCTATAAATATCCTTCTCCTAAATCATGTTCTTCACGATATGGCCCCTCAAAGAGCTTATATGAGAAGGAATGCAAGTAGAAGTGCTCAGCAGAATGCGGTAAATGACCCACCTAGGGGTGTAGAGGAGCAAGTAGACGTTGAAGAGAGAGCTCTTCCTCAAAACCAACCAATAGCTCCAAGGGGTCGAGCACCAGAGAAACAACACATGGTCTTCGAGGAAGATGACCTAGATTTGGACGGGGCTGGAGCCACCGGAGCGATTGTGTAACCCCCACTACCTCCAGGTGTAAAGTTCATAATCACCAACACTATGATTCAACCATTGAATTTGAAGGGAATGTTCAGGGGTGCGGCTCGTGATGATGCTAACCATCACTTGATGAACTTTGTAGCAATTTGTAAATCACAGGAAATCCCTAGGGTCAGCCAAATTGCTATGAGGTTGAGGTTATTTATATTGTCTCTAACTGGGGAGGCGATGAACTGGCTGAATGAATTGCCAGATGATTCAATAAGAACTTGGGCAAAACTGAAAGAAGCATTCTTGGAAAGGTTCTTTCCTGAAACCAAAGAACTGCAGATGAAGGACGAGATTGGGGTGCACAAGTACCTCCCGGGGGAATCAATGCATGACACTTGGTTGAGATTCAATCAGAAGCTGAAGAAATGTCCAAACCATGGCCTTACTGAAAGGCACTTGAAACAGGTATTCTACAGGTCACTGAATTTTGTGACTAAACCTATCATTGATGCAGTTTATGGAGGTTCATTCATGAGGAATCCATTCCCAGATATTATGATAATAATTGATGAAGTCTCTAAAAATACTAGAGCATGTCACATAAGGGATGCTGAAGTAGGAGATCTTGGGTTCACTTTTGAGCTTTTAGCTGAATAGAAAAAGAGAGAAGAAAAAAGGGATCAGGATATGGCTCACATGAGAACACAAATGGATATGCTCATAAAACATATCATGTCAAATTCTGAGAAGGTAAATGTTGTGGGAGCATCAAATAAATATGAAAATCAGGATATTGATCTAGATGAGGAGGCCAAATACTTGAGTAATCAGGTGGGGGGGGGGTTGGAATTATAATTCGAGAAACCAAGGTCAGAACTACCAGAGAGCCCAGTATGATAGATTAGGAAACCGAGAACAAAGACTCTGGCAGAGCAAAGAGGGGTACAAAAATGACCGCAATGGTGTGTATATACCTCCAGGTAATAAAGATTCACCAAGTGGCAGTTCCAGTGGGTCCAAAATAGAGGATATTTTGGCTAAGGTGTTGCAAAAGGTTGAATCAACTAATGCAGGTGTGAAAGAAATGAAGAGTGGTTTCTCCAGTATGAGTCAGCTAGTAGATTATCACACCACTTCTATCAAGCAGTTGGAGCAACAGTTGGGACAACTATCAGCATCACTAAATCTGAGAAAGAATGGTTCACTACCAAGTAACACTATTTAGAACCCCAAAAAAGATGGGCATTGCATGGCCATTACCACCAGAAGCGGTAAGATCCTAAATGAGTCAAAACCTACAGGTACTGAACATGAACAGAGTATAGGGAGAAATAAGAAAGAAGAGGTTGAAGTTGAACATGTAGATGATACAGAAGGGGCTCAACCAACATCGAAGCTTGCTAAAGTAAAGGAAATAGAAGTCGAGGCAACTTTGCCTTTACAACATATACCGAGATCGCCTCCTCTATTCCCTCAAAGACTCAAGAAGAAAGCTAAAGATGGAAGGTTTGCGAAATTCATAACCATGCTGAGACAGCTATCAGTGAACATCCCGTTGGTAGAAGCTCTGGAGAAGATGTCAGGATATGCTAAGTTCATGAAGAACTTGGTAACAAAGAAGAAAGCTGTAAGTTTTGAACCAACTGACAATTTCTATTATTATAGTGCTATTTCTACAAGATCTCTAGTGTAGAAAAATGAGGATCCAGGTGCATTCACTATACCATGCACCATCAGCGCATTTGAGTTTGTAAAAGCCCTATATATGTTATTTAGGGGCAAGTATCAATTTGATGCCTTTAGCCATATATAAGCAATTGGGCTTGGGTGTTCCAAAACCTACTGCGATGAGGTTGATGATGGCAGATAGGTTAGTGAAGCGACCTGTGGGTATTTTATGTGATGTGCTCATAAAAGTGGACAACTTCATTTTTCCTGCAAACTTCGTGATTCTGGATTGCGAGGTGGATTTTGAGGTTCCTATAATTTTGGGAAGGCCATTTTTGGCCACTGGTCGAGCTTTAGTTGATGTTGAGAGTGGAGATCTGAAATTCAGACTCAACAATGAAGAGGTAAAGTTTAAAATATGCATGTCTATGAAGAAACCACAAGGCATGAATGTGGTGTTTACAATAGAGGTCATTGATGAAGGGAGGTGGAAGCTGCTATTGAGGAAAAGTTTGCTGTTGAAACATTGGCAGCCGTGCTAATGAATTTTGAAGAATACCTTCAGGACAATTATGTGGAGAGTTTAAATGCTCTGCAAGGCATGGGGTCACATTCTTATGCTTCCCAGAAATTAGACGTGGACTTAAAAAATAGGCCAAATCCTCCAGCAAAGTCGTCTATTGAGGAACCGCATGTATCGGAGTTAAAGAAGTTACATAGCTATTTAAGGTATGTCTTTTTGGGTGCTAATAATACATTGCCAGTAATTTTGGTTGGAAATCTCAATGATGCACATGTGCAAGCTGTAGTCAAAGTCTTGACAAGGTTCAAAAGGGCAATTGGTTGGACTATTGCTGATATCATTGGAATACCTTCGAGTATTTGCACTCATAAAATCCAGCTTGAGGAAGATTGCAGTCCAAGTATAGAGCACCAGAGGAGGTTAAACCCACCGATGCAAGATGTGGTCAAAAAGGAAATTATAAAGTGGTTGGATGTAGGGGTGGTGTACCCTATTTCTGATAGTCATTGGGTTAGCCTAATGCAGTGTGTGCCCAAGAAGGGTGGTATGACGGTGGTCGCAAATGCAAAGAATGAGTTGATTTCGCAGAGACCAGTCATAGGTTGGAAAGTGTATATGGATTATAGGAAGCTTAACAAGTGGACCTTGAAATATCAATTCCAAATGCCATTCATGTATCAAATGCTTGATAGGTTGGCTGGTAAAGAGTGGGTTTGCTTCTTGGATGAATACTCTGGGTATAACCAGATATCAATTGTGCCGAAAGATTAAGAGAAAACCACCTTCACATGTCCTTATAGTACGTTTGTGTTAAAACGCATGCCATTTGGATTGTGTAATGCACCCGCAACTTTCCAGAGGTGTATGATGTCCATAGTCTCGGACATGGTAGATGACACTTTGGAAGTGTTCATGGAGGATTTCTTTGTGGTAGGTGACACATTTGATGATTATTTGTTGAATCTTAGCAGGGCACTACAGAGATGCGATAAGGCAAACTTGGTGCTTAACTGGGAGAAGTGCCACTTTATGGTGAAGGAAGGCATAGTCCTAGGCCACAAGGTATCATAGAAGGGACTGGAGGTAGACAAGGCAAAGATTTAAGTTAATCAAAAAGTTACCTCCGCCCATTTGTGTTAAAAGCATTCGAAGTTTTTTCGGTCATGCATGATTCTGTAGGCGATTCATCAAAGACTTCTCAAAATTGCACACCCGTTGTGCAAGCTGTTGGAGAAAGAGGTGAAATTAACCTTTGATGATGCATGCTTAAAAGCTTTTGAGTGCTTGAAAGAAAAGCTAGTCGCTACCCCAGTGATCATTGATCCAGATTGGTCTGAACCATTTGAGGTGATGTGTGATGTGAGTGGTACTGCTTTGGCAGTTATGCTAGGGCAAAAGCGCAACAAGATCTTTCATCCAATCTACTATGCCAACAAGTCGCTAAATGGAGCACAACGTAATTACACTATTACTGAGCAGGAGCTACTTGCGGTGGTATATGCATTTGAGAAGTTCAGGGCATACTTGTTGGGCACTAGAGTGATAGTTCACACTCATCATGCAGCTCTACGATACTTAATGGCGATGAAAGACGCAAAGCTGAGATTGATAAGATAGGTGTTGTTACTTCAAGAATTCTATTTGAAGTCAAAGATAGAAGAGGTTGTGAAAATCAGGTGGCTGATCACCTGTCTAGGTTGGTGGCGGAGAATAAAGAAGAAGTTGAGTTAGACATTAATGACTCATTACCAGATGAGTAAGTACTAGCCGCCACTCTTGATCTTATTCCTTGGTTTGCTGACTTTGCAAATTTTCTTGTCAGTAAGTTGATGCCTGAAGGGTTGACATTTCAACAAAGGAAGAAATTCCTGCATGATATGGGTAAGTATTTCTAGGATGAACCCTATTTGTATAGGGTGTGTGCTGACAACATCATCAGGCGATGTATACCTGAAACTGAGTTGCTGAACATTTTAGAGGCTTGTCACTCCTGTCCGGTAGGTGGTCACCATGGAGGTGTACGTACTATCCACAAGGTACTCCAGAGTGGATACTACTGGCCTACAATCCATCAGGACTCAGTTGACTTAGTCAAGGGGTGTGATGTTTGTCAGAGGCAATGAGCCATCTCTCGTCGTCATGAACTGTCAGTGACACCTATTTTGGAGGTGGAATTGTTTGATGTGTAGGGAATTGATTTTATGGGACCATTTGTGAGCTCATATGGGGAAAGGTTCATACTGGTGGCAGTAGACTATGTGTCCAAATGGGTTGAGGCAGTAACTCTGCCTCAAAATGATTGTAAAAGTGTTGCTAGTTTTCTGAAGAAGAATATATTCTCAAGGTTTGGCACACCTAGAGCTTTAATCAGCGATAGAGGCTCACATTTCTGTAATAAAGTGTTTAGTGCACTTTTGGCTAAATATGAGGTTAAACAGCACAGGGTAGCAACACCGTATTATCAACAAACAAGTGGCCAAGTCGAGGTGTCGAAGGGAGATCAAAGAGATATTGGCAAAAACAGTAAATGCCAATAGAATGAATTGGGCAAGGAGGTTGGATGATGCTCTATGGGCATATCAGATAGCTTTCAAGACACCCATTGGTATGTCTCCATATCAGTTGGTGTTTGGAAAGGCATGTCATTTGCCTATTGAGCTAGAGCATAAGGCACTCTGGAAACTAAAAAAGTTGAACCTTAGTTGGAATAAAGCAATGAACCTGAGACTGGATCAAATAAATGAAATGAATGAATTCCGTTTAAGAGCTTATGAGCGGTCTGCACTTTTCAACTCCATTGAGAAGAGGAATTTTAGTCCTGGTGACTTAGTGCTACTTTTCAACTTCACGCTTCGTCTATTTCCTGGGAAATTGAGATCCAAATGGTCTAGGTCATTTAAGGTAACTCAGGTATTTCAGTCGGGCGCGATTGAAATTGAGAATAACAAAGGTGAGAGGTTCAAAGCCAATAGTCAATGAGTCAAAGCATACTTGGGAGTCCCGGAGGAGGTGAAAGTAGTTGAGGAATGTAAGCTTGATGAAGTCTGAGTAATCAAGTAACTTGCGTCGCGCCACGATGCTAAATTGTGCGCTGCTTGGGAGGCAACCCATGATTGTAATTGTAATAGGTAGTTTGAATTTTAGCATGTTTTTCATTGTTTTATAGTGTCACAGTGTGTTGGTGTGCAGGGAAGAGTTGGGCAAAGGATTGAAGAACAGGAGTTAGAAGACCTTCACGAGCACTCACACGGACCGTGGTGCTCCTCATAAGCAACATCACGGCTCGTAAATGGTCACCAACTCCCTTAGAAGGGCTACTGGAAATTGAAAATATAGGTTCACAGAAGCGTTTACGGTCCGTTAGACCTTAGACGGACCATTTAGCCTCTCGTGAACCTCATGTCAATTTTATTGCCTAAGGAATTTTCACGAGCATTATAACGGTCCGTCTTAGTTAAGTCGGCAGTAACCCAGTGACCCAACCCCACCCGCATGAGTTTAAAAAGATTTTAAAACGTTTTTTATAGCTAACAAATAGCCAAGGGTCAGGGTTTTCTCTTATTTGTAACGATTTTTAGCGCTATTAAACGGTTTCTCATCACCTATAACTCCACAATCGATCAAAGAATCAAACCCTAGGCTGTCTATTGCCAAGAAATTAAAGTTGGAGTTTATCTCTTTCTCTTAGTGTGACGAATTGAGCAAATTTTGAAGTAAGTTCTCCCCCCTACTTGATATAAGTTTAATCTAATCTAGAATAAAGTTAGAACTACTAAATATTTTGTTTGATTTTCAATAGTCTTACTTGATAAATCAATTTTTAGGTTTGCATGTTGTGGGTATGTTAAAATTGGTTGCAATATGTGATTTTCTTTTGTGGGTATGATTAATTTGTGTGAAGTTTGTGATTTATGATGATGTAAGTGTGAATTAGAGTCCGAATTGGTTTGTTGAGTCATGACCACTTGAATAAATCGAGTACATTCAGTCAAAATTAGGAACAAAGAGGTTGTTCGATTGTGGGCATAATGTTAATTGAAAGTAATTGCCCTTAGTTAGCTAGTTCTTTATTGGGTTTCTGTAGATTAGTTGCCTCCGTGAACAAATCTCCTTCATAAATTGTGGTTGTGCGCTGATAATTCATAAAATCAGGCATAATGAATGTATTAGGTGAGAAGTAACTGCAGAACTTGCCCAAGTGTCGGTCCACGAAAGGCTTCACGAACCGTGTAGGGGAACACGAGCCGTGAAACCATCTGTGGCTCACACTTGGAAAATGAAGTGAACACTGGCAAAGTTCACGAGGGGCTAAACGGCTCGTGGTTCACTTCACATACCGTGAAGCCCTCCGTGAATAATAACCAGTACAGGTGCTGGACACTGTTTTATGTCCACGAGGGACATCATGGATCGTGGTACCCACCACGGCCAGTGTTGACCTCCGTATATAAAAAAAAATTATTTCTTTGTAAAACTTTTCACTTTTCATTTTTACTTTGTGGCCCTTTCCAATGATGGATTTGGTGATGACATTCTTAAGGCAAGGCGTCAGATTGTATATTACACCAGGGAAGTCTAAGTAACCGTTAGTGCATCACTTGATTCTACAAATATTAACCCACTGCTATTTTTCAGGTACTATGGGACCACGATGAAAACTGCACCGCCACATACCTCACCGCCTCCCTCCCTGACTCAAAGTGAAAATGAGGCAGAATCTAGTAGCTCAGAGGTCCAAGTAAACACGGAAATTGATGATTGCTCCCCTTGAATTACTAGGTCACGTATAATGAGAGCTACAGTTTAGGATACCCCTTCCCAGTCTGAAGTGGAACGTAGTGAGTCCGGGAGTGGTGAGGCCTCTGATAGTAGCTCTGTTGTCCCAAAAACTATTAGGCTTAACTAGAGCTTGTCATAAGTGTTAAAGTCATAAAATTTACTTCTCGTACTTAGAATGAAGGGTTTAGGGGTTTAACGTCAAGGTACGACCCCCAAGGACCAACCAAGGGTCCTTGAGGAGGACCCTAAAACCACCCTCAAGCCTGCCCAAAACAGTGACCCACGGAGGTACCTACACCTCGTAGGGTGGTCCACGCTCCGTGGGAGAAGGTTAGTGGGTCAAGGGCCAAGATCAGTAGCTGCAGAACCCCAACCCATGCCCCACTAGTATGGGCCGTAGGTCAGTCCATGCCCCGTAGGTAGTGGTCGTGGATGGGGCCTGCAAGCTGTCACAAAGTTGGTTAAGGCTAGGGGTCTTTAGGTAATTTCCTTTTTAGTTAGTATGATGTGAGGTCGTTTTGTATTGTTTTAATACACCAATATAAGTCTTATTAAGTCATTAACCAACCCATTCACCTAATAAAATCCCAAAACCCAAATCCATAACCAACTTTTCCCAAATACACTCTCTCTAGAACTCCAAGGAAAAAGAAGAAGAAAGGTGAAACTAGGGTTGAAGAATCAAGATTTTCTCCTCAAATTAGTGGGAATTATTCAATAAGGTATGGTAGCTCTTAATCCATTGGTAGCCTTCACCTATGGATCCCCTTCAAAACCCTAATTTCAAAGCTAGAAAACCCAAAAGCTAGGGTTTGACTTCAATCTCATGGATTCCTTTAAAATTTGTTTTTAATGATTGAATAATGATTGTTTATGGATATATTGATGATTTTATATGGTTTTAAGTTGAATTCCTCAAGAATCCATGAATTCCCTTATTTTCCCAAATTGGATCTTAAAGTGTGGGTATTGATTGATGCAAGTAAAATGTTATAGAATTATGAATGTTATGAATTTATTACTTGAATTATGTTATCATCCATGTTCAATTTAGTAATTATAGATGTGTTGATGAATCATGATCTATGGTCCTTGAAGGGCAATTTATGAGAATTATGCATGACTATGAGATTTATGTCTGCTTTGTGAACACTTTGAGAGTAAAGTGATTCTAACTGTGATGTATTTGTGGTGTTGTTGAAAGACTATTCTATCTCACACACACATACATACTTATGAATGAAGTTTCCATGATTATGATAATGATGTTGTGTTGGTTGAAAGGTTATTCTCAATTATACATTTATGAATGATGAAGACATGTTGTGAAAGGTTTTCTCACAATATGTGGATTCTTAGGTTGAAAGGATATTCTCACATATTGAATCTTGGAGTTATCTTATGAGTGATGTTGGTTTGAGGGTTGATATATTCTTCTATAATAATGAACTCAAGTAATGAAATGATAAGTACTCCGTGGGGAATAATGCTAAGCACCAAGTGGATATTGATATGAGATGAAAGTCCTCATGTGAGTTGAGGCAGGGTTTCTAGAGGCAATATCTTGAGATTGATGCCCATACGCGAGTTGAGGCGGGGTTTCTAGAAGCAATCTCATTGTCCCATAACTATGTGCCTCATAGGTCTTTAGCTAGTGGATCCACCTAAAAGTTAAATTAATGGTTATACCTTAGGCAAGTAGGACACCCCTTTCGGTGTGAGAAACACCGGATTCCATGTTTAGCTCACATGGTCTATGCAAGTTAAGGCTTACCCCCACAATGAATGATTATGAATTATGGCTTCTCAAGAAGCACTACTTAGTGTGGGTGGGGGTATGATACTTCATCCATGCATTGCACAAGTAGGCTTTGAGAGTAGTTATGGTGAGTTCCTTTTATGTTATGATGATTTATGAAATAATGTATGCTTAATGGGGATTGTTGCTATGAGTTGGTTTCCTTGATATGACTTAGTAAATGTGAAGGTTTCCTTATCTATGAGTATTAACTAAGGATTATATCAATGAATGGTAAGTAAGATTATGGTGGCCTAAAAGTGGTATTTAGTAAAGATGGGATTATGGGATCTTTATCTATGCATTTCACAAGTATAACTTAGGGTTACTTATGAGATGGTTCTATTATGCTATGATGATCTATATTTTTGAATATGTTTATGACTTATGCTTTTACACTAATGTGCGTGGTGATTCTCAAACTTGGTCAAGTGCATGCTTTACAACTAAAATATCCTTTTTAGCATGTTTTCAAGGTTTTTATGCATGGCTATCATACTTGGTGCATTTTTTGTACTAGCTCATATTTTTCTACATTTTCCCCCAAGTGTAGGGATTGACACTCAATTTGATTCCCCTCGTGGCTAGAGCTTGGAATTGATCATTCTCCTTGCTAGTTGGTGAGTCCTCAAGATTTGAGGACGTATGAGTCATTTGTAGTTCCTTTCTAGTATTTCATTTTTAGACTATATTGCCAAGGCTGTGTCCCTATTTGATTTAAAGATTGTATTAGATGGTTAATTGAGACAAGTCTAGACTTCCGCTTGCTTTTATAAAATACTTCGATTGTATGGATAAAGTTTTTAAATTCTGCATCATTTCTTTTATCGTATGTTATGATATGCTAAGGGGCTTGTATGAGACCTTTCGGGGTTGAGTATGCTTTGTCACATCAAGGGGGTACTCCTGGGTCATGACAAACTTGGTAATCAGAGCACAAGGTTTAGAATAATTCTAGGATGATGTCTAATAAGCCACGTCTAATAAAGTCTTGTTCATAGTGTGAAGTGCGCCACATTTATGAATGAGATGCTATAAGATGTTTAGGAAACTACACTTCTTTCATTACTCTTAAGTAGTGCCATAGAGTTTAACTCTATAAAGTCCCTCTCCTAATCATTCTCTTGTGTCTTCAAGATATGAATAAATGAAGAGCTAACGCAAGAAGAATAGAGGGTGACAATGTGAATGAAAGAGTTCCTCCTCAAGCTAATCAAGCTAATCAAGCTCCGATTGATCCTTCGGCTATGTCAAATGAAGAGTTTAGGTCGGATTTTCTAATGTTGGCTCAAGACATGACGGCCCAAGCTAATAGAGATGTTGAGACTCATGTGAACCCTAATATGAATTCCACGGCTTCTAGATTGAGAGAGTTGGCAATAATTAACCCTCCCGAGTTTCTTGGTTCCAAAGTGGGAGAGGATCCTCAAGAGTTTGTGGAGGAGGTTTATAAAATACTTTATGCCATGGGGGTGACTCGGTAGAGAAAATGGAGTTAGCCGCTTATCAATTGAAGAGTGTAGCTCAAATTTGGTATACTCAATAGAAGAAAAATATGGTCCCATAGAGTGGGAAATATTTAAGAAAGCATTTCTTGATAGGTTCTTTCCCCGAGAGTTGAGGGAAGCTAAGGTGGAAGAATGCATTAACCTTAGGCAAGGTAGAATGAGTGTTAAGGAGTATGCCTTGAAATTTACCCAACTATCCAAGTATGCTCCATCTATGGTGGAGGATTCGAGGGATGAGATTAGTAGGTTTTTGACGGGTGTGTCCAACTTAGTTGGAGAAGAATGTCGTACGACAATGCTCCATCATGACATAGATATCTCTAGGTTATGGTGTATTCCCAACAAATTAAGGAGTCAAAACTCAAGAGGAAGAATAGAGAGGTAAAAAGAGCTAGGTCTGATGAACAAGGTCAACCAAGGTTCACAAAGAGGTCCTCCAACCAAGATTTCTCCAATGATTCCCCAATGGTCAACAAGGATAGGGTGTCTAACCCTAAATCTCAAGGGGGAAATGGAGGCGGTTCTTCTTTTGAAAGATCTACATGTGCCAAATGTGGGAAGCAACATGTGGGTAAGTACCTAGCTGGCACAGATGGTTGCTTTGGGTGTGGAAAGAAAGGTCATAAGATGAGAGATTGCCCGACACTCATGGCAAAAGGGAGAGAGGCCAAGCAAGCTTCTCTTAGTGGTTCAATTCCCAATGTTCCAAAGTATGGTCGCTTCTATGCACTTCGGTCTAGAAAGGACCAAGAAGACTCTTCGGATGAAGGCACCGGTATGTTGATAGTTCCCTATAGCTGTAAATGTTTTATTAAGATCCCTATGCTACTTGTTAGACTTTGATGTTGGCCTTAGTAGGGGTTTCTCTCAAGGGGGAGATGGTATGTTTAGATAGCAAGATTGTTAAGAGTTCTGATATCCTCATCTCTTTCTTCTATTCCTATTCTAGCTTGAGACAAAGAGTTCCTCTTGACTTGTTTTATGATTTGGAGTCATGTGTGTTTTAGAAGTTTCCATGATCTCCGTATGTTATGCATGTTCTTGAGAAATTCATGTTTATAAAGAAAACAAGTTTTTATGATTTACTTTCATCATGTTGTTATGCGTTTAGTATGAGTTGCATATATACTTCATGAGATGAATTGTCAAACATGTTTTAGTATGCTTTTGAGAAGAATTGCATAATTTGCTTTATGTTATTGAGTTGAGCATGCTTTGAGTTGGAGAAGGTAGTTCCTCCAATGAATTTGAGAAATGTTGAAGTTTTCATGCATAATGGGTAGTTAGACGTAGTTCTTACTTCCTTGCGTTGAATTGATCATATTGAGATGGAGTTGATGTTTTCTCCTTTAGATTGTGCATTATTTTGATGTCTCATGCATGATAGGCTGCTAGTCTTGAGTCTTTAATTCTGTAAGGTGTCTAGATCGTCATTCGAGGATGAATGTTCCCAAGGGGGAGATAATGTGACACCTCAGAAACTATTAGGCTTAACTACAGCTTGTCGTAAGTGTTAGAGTCGTAAAATTTGCTTCTCGTACTTAGAATGAAGGGTTTAGGGGTTTAACGTCAAGGTACGACCCCCCAAGGACCAACCAAGGGTCCTTGAGGAGGACCCTAAAACCACCCTCAAGCCTGCCCAAAACAGTGACCCACGGAGGGACCTACGCCCCGTAGGGTGGTCCACGCTTCGTCGGAGGAGGTTCGTGGGTCAAGGGCCAAGATCAGTAGCTACAGAACCCCAACCCATGCCCCACCAGTACGGGCCGTGGGCCGGTCCATGCCCTGTAAGTGGTGGTCATGGATGGGGCCTGCAAGCTGTCCCAAAGTCGGTTAAGGCTAGGGGTCTTTAGGTAATTTCCTTTTTAGTTAGTATGATGTGAGGTCATTTTTTTTATTGTTTTAATACACCTATATAAGTCTTTTTAAGTCATTAACCAACCCATTCAACTCATAAAATCCCAAAACCCAAATCCATAACCAACTTTCCCCAAATAAACTCTCTCTAGAACTCCAAGGAAGAAGAAAGGTGAAGCTAGGGTTGAAGAATCAAGATTTTCTCCTCAAATTCGTGGGAATTCTTCAATATGGTATGGTAGCTCTTCATCCATGGGTAGCCTTCACCTATGGATCCCCTTCAAAACCCTAATTTCAAAGCTAGAAAACCCAAAAGCTAGGGTTTGACTTCAATCTCATGGATTCCTTTCAAATTCATTTTTAATGATTGAATTATGATTGTTTATGGATATATTGATGATTTTATATGATTTTAAGTTGAGTTCCTCAAGAATACATGAATTCCTCTATTTTCCCAAATTGGATCTTAAAGTGTGGGTATTGATTGATGCAAGTAAAATGTTATAGAATTATGAATGTTATGAATTGATTACTTGAATTATGTTATCATCCATGTCTAAAGTAGTAATTCTAGATGTTATGATGAATCATGATCTATGACCCTTGATGGGCAATTTATGAGAATTATGCATGACTATGAGATTTATGTATATGCTTTATGAACACTTGAGAGTAAAGTGATTATGACTATGATGTAATTGTGGTGTTTTGGAAAGACTATTATCACACACACTTATGAATGAAGTATGAATGAAGTTTTCATGATTATGATAATGATGTTGTGTTGGTTGAAAGGCTATTCTCAATTATACACTTATGAATGATGAAGACATGTTGTGAAAGGTTTTCTCACAATATGGGGATTCTTAGGTTGAAAAGATATTCTCACCTATTGAATCTAGGAGCATCTTATGATTGATGTTGGTTTGAGTGTTGATACATTATTCCATAATAATGAATTCAAGTAATGAAATGTTAGTATTCCGTGGGGAATAATGCTAAGCACCGAGTGGATATTGATATGAGATGGCAGCCCTCACGTGAGTTGAGGCGGGGTTTCTAGAAGCAATCTCTTGAGATGGATTCCCATACGTGAGTTGAGGCGGGGTATCTAGTAGCATTCTTCTTGTCCCATATCTATGTGCCCTCATACGTCTTTAGCTAGTGGATCAACCTAAAAGAGAAATTAATGGTTCTACCTTAGGTAAGTAGGACACCCATTTCGGTGTGGGAGACACCGGATTCCATGTTTATCTCACATGGTCTATGTCGGTTAAGGCTTACCCCCCATAATGAATGATTATGAACTATGGCTTCTTAAGAAACAGTACTTAGTGTGGGTGGGGGTATGGGACTTCATCCATGCATTGAACAAGTAGGCTTTGAGAGTAGTTATGGTGTGTTCATTTTATGTTATGATGATTTATGAAATAAAGTATGCTTAATGTGGATTGTTGCTATGAGTTGCTTTCTTGATATGACTTAGTAAATGTGGAGGTTTCCTTGTCTATGAGTATTAACTAAGGATGATATCAAAGAATGGTAAGTATGATTATGGTGGCCTAAAAGTGGTACTTAGTATAGATGGGATTATGGGATCTTTATCTATGCATTGCACAAGTATAACTTAGGGTTACTTATGAGATGGTTCTATTATGCTATGATGATCTATATGTTGAATATGCTTATGACTTATCCTTTTACACTAATGTGCATGATGATTTTCAAGCTTGGTAAAGTGCATGCTTTTCAACTAAAATGTCCTTTTTAGCATGTTTTCAAGGTTTTTTTTTGGCATGGCTATCATACTTAGTGCATTTTTTGTACTAACCCATAATCTTCTACATTTTCCCCCAAGTGTAGGGATTGGCACTCAATTTGATTACCCTCGTGGCTCAAGCTTGGAATTGATCATTCTCATTGCTAGTTGGTGTGTCCTC
>JAJOOG010039696.1:0-10222 GCA_029582565.1 Solanum infundibuliforme
TGTGGAGACATGTTATGAATCAACTACAACCTACATTCAGTTTTTGCTTGTCCTCTGTGTAAAATGAAAAATATATACACTTTTTAACATACATTAAGAGAAAAACATATACATTTTTCATTGTTTACCGCATCAATTATCCAGTCCATTTGAACTCTATGTAATAAGAATTTAAGAAGAAGATGAGAAGATTCAAGCTATTTTCCATATGTTTCCACTTTTTGTTGTTTTAGTTTATCTCCTTTTTGTTGGTCTGAATTGTAGGCCTTGTAGTGTTGAGAAGAAGTTGGTCCTATTTGGCCAATGTACTCCATAAGAAATTCATTACTTATCTATAAATATTAATGGTTATTAAACACTAAACCTTCAAATCTTCGATCCTAATTTTGTTATTGCGACAACTTAAAACAAATTATTACTAACGACGATTCAATGAGAAAAATACCGGCAAGTTAGTTGCAAGCATCCATCACTCTTTTCAACATAACACTTGCAATTTGGACATCTCCTCCATTTCTTATTCTTAGCAATTCCCATTAGCATCACATCTCCCTTCCCTCTATTGTTTGATCTTCCCAAATGCTGAAAATCCTTACACTCCAATCCCTCGTGCCACGAGACATTACATTGAGCACAGAACAATCAACGACAATTAGGACACTCAGAGTCAATCACATTTTCATTCCCATCATCAACCAACATAGTTGAACAGTCTAGTACGATTTTATCGAACTCAAAAACAGAGCATTATTTTCCAACTGATCCAACACTTCCTTAGGAACAATTTCTCTCCAGACCTTTGGTTTAATTATGGCCTTACAAGCTCATCTTACAGAGCTAGATTTGTCAGACAAGGAAAAACTTGTAGCTCTTCCAAGAAGCAGTGGCATGTTGAAAGGTTTGGTGAAGCTAGATATCTTGTTCTGCTTCAGAAGAGATAGGTGATTTAGAGAACTTGGTGAAACTTGATGCCAGCTATACTTAAATTTCACAACCTCCGTCTTCAATCGTTCGCTTGAACAATCTTATATTCTTGAGTTTTGAAAGATTATGTTTAGAAGATAGAGAGTCCTTTTTGTTCCCTCAAATGAATGAAGGGTTTCGCTCATTGAAGATTATGAATCTCAATTTTTGCAATATAATAGAGGGAGGACTTCTAGAAGACATTAGATGCTTATCATCTTTGAAAGAGTTGCATCTAAGTGGAAATGATTTTGAACATTTGCCTGGAAGCATAGCCAAACTTGGTGCTCTTCAAACCTCGTACTTAACATATTGCGAAAGGATTACACAGCTACCAGAATTTCCAGAGCACTTAGATACAATATGTTATATTCTAGTATTTTGATGATCCTTACAAATGCAGGGACATGTTCCTTGGCAGAGTACTTCCGTCCAGATTCAAAGTGGTGCACAGCTGTAAAGCTATCTTTACATCTGTCCTATCAGGTTGGTTGGTAAGATGTGCAGCGTACTTCACCAATAGGAAGGGCGGACGAAGTTGTTTGTTTAAGTGGTCAAAATCCTTGCTAACTGATACATAAAACAATAAACAAACAACATTATTCATTCAAGAAGAGAGAGAGCTAGCAAGTCTTTTTCAAGAACTCAAGCATCAAAGAACGCAAAAAGGGACCTGGTCCCGAAAAGTCTGCGTACGGGAAAATGATGAAAAGACATATGTCAAAAGGCTGCCAACTTTGATGTAGTTGGTCCACAGCCTTTGAGAACATCAGGCTCTCAACCAATGGCCTTGTCACAAGGGCTTGTGTCCATCTTGATAATAGTCTCTTCTCCAAAACACAAACCCAAAATTTGGCAAACAAAAACTTGGATTTTCTCTGAAAATTGATAAGCTTGAAAAGAAGGTCATCTTCAAGGAAGAACACTACTCAACTCAACAAAGGGACCTGATAGAGTGCTGAAGAGTCTTTGTTGTATTTTGAGCTTTATTTCTCATGTGCTTACACTGTAAATCTATTCATGTGTTATAAAGGAATTAGATCTTTGTTCGGTTCAAACAAAAGTCTAAGTCAGTTAGGCTTAACTGATTTAGTAGGTAGTGTTGTATCTACTTAGTGGGCAGTGTTGTATCTGCTTAGTTGAATTCTAAATCATCTAAGAGTTAGGTGGTTTAGTGGACAGTGTTGTATCTACTTAGATGAATTCTAACTTAACTAGGATTGATAGCTTAGTAGACAGTGTGGTATCTTCTTAGGCTCAGTAAGTAATTAGGTTATTACTTAGCTATAAGATTAATAGGTTAATCTCATTTGGTGTTGTATCGGTGTTTCACTTTTGCTTGAGAAGATTAGTGAAAGCAGTTGAAAATCATGTGTGACAGATCGTGGTTTTACTCCCTTGAGCAAAGAGGTTTCCATGTAAAATCACTGTGCCATATATTCTTTTTTGTTTTACTTCAGTTACTGTTCTTGCTGAGTCAAGGGACCTGGTCCGTTGATAGATAATGGACGCATACATTCTAACAATTGGTATCAGAGCTTGGGCTCTCTATCTGGTTAACACCAAGAGAGATTCCTGCGAGGAATGGCAGCTCCACCAAGTCTTGATGGTCCTTACGTTCCTACCAAGGACGTGAAGGATGGAGATCTAACTCAGGAGGTTCCCAAGTCTAGAAGAGAGTACGATGAAGCAGGCAAAAAGAAGGAGAACTCAATAGTGCTAAAGGTATCTCTAAATGATGCTTCCGAAGACGAAGAGGAGATGACTTATTTGACTAAAAGGTTTCAAAAAATAGTCAAAAAACATGTAGGGTTTCAAGAGAAGGGAAACTCCAACATAATAGTAAATGCAAATGACCTCTGTCAAAAGTTCGGAAAGCCAAGGCACTTTATGAGAGACTCTCAGAGCCACAAGCATGAATGTCAAGACCTCAGAGAATGGCGAAGGGACCAGGTTCCTAACCGTGCTAAGAGAAAAGTGAATGTTGATCGGGTGGTGAAAAAAAGTCTCTGCCGTATGGGGAAATGCCTACAGTGATTCTGAATATGAGATGCATAGAAAAAATGGTCTCATTCTCACAGGCAAAGACAAAAAGGATGAATTCGATTAATGAGGTTGATCGGAAGAAAGATGCAAAAAGGGATAAATCACTTGCTCTCAAGGTGTCACAAAGTGAAGTACTTGAAATAAATGTAAATATAGGCTATTTCACTTGAAGATTTCAAAAAATCGTGAGAAACCGTGAAGCTCTCATGAAGAAAGGAAATGTTTACGAGGCTGCAAACTCAAATGACTTGTGTTTCAAGTATGGTAAACCAAAGCACTTCATTAGAGACTGCCCTATGCACAAGGGTGAGCACAAGAAATATGTCAAGTTTGCAGGACACAAGAATAAACACAGGGACCAGGTCCGTGACAAGTCAAGCAGAAGAGAAACTGTTGATCAAGTGGTGAAGAAAGCTCAGACATACTTGGGAAACACCCCAAGTGATTCAGATGATTTAGATGATTCTGAGTATTCTGATGTTGCTTTCATGGCAAAGTCAGATGATGAAGATGACAATGAAGAGGTAGCCCTATCTGACTTTAAGCAAAATGTGAATAGCTTTTCAATTAAAAGATTGAGAAAGCTAGTTGTTGTGCTAATTGATTCGATTAGTGAGCTAATCACGGAAAAGGATCTCTTCAACAATAGCCTTGAGATATTTCAAGATGAAAAAATTGCTCTAGTTGCCCAAATATCTGATGTTGAAAAACAAATGGTTGTTCTAGAAGATGAAAATCTAGGACTGAAGTAAAAGATAAAAGGGGTGGCTACTACAGTTTCCAAAGGAAAGAACGAGGCTAGCAGCATGCAGCTGGAGCTTGAAAATAAACTGCACACTGCTGAAATGAAGATGGAATTGGCTCTAGAAAGATATTTGGTGTTGGTGAGGGACCTGGTCCGTGTAAAAAAGGAACTAAACAAATCCCTCAAATGGACCACTTCCTCTAAAATCCTTACAAATGTAATCAGTCAGGATAACAACAGTAGAAGAGGGGTGGGTTGTGAGAAGATAGATTCCCTATAAAATCCTCACACCAAAAATGTTGTTGATGTTGACAATCTGCTATGTTTGCATTGCGGGCGAGATGATCATCTGAAGAAGGAGTGTCCAACTTGGAAGAGAACTCAAGAAAGTTCTTCAAATTATTCCAAACAGAGGAACAGATAGAAGAAGGGACCTGGTCTTGCCTCTGGTCCTAAGTTGAAGAAAATTAGTCTGCCTCACTAGACAAAGAACTCTATTATCACTCTTTTATCTCCTTACTGGGAACTCCGACTAAAGTGGGTTCCCAAGGCTAACAAGTGATATGGTATGCAGGTGAGAGAAAGTAGTAGCAATCTGTGTTGGTTCATGAATAATGGATGCTTAAAGCATGTGACTGAAAAGACTAAAAATTTCCTCTCTCAAGGCACTTCAAGGTGGAGGTGTCTCATTTGGCGATGACAAGAAATTGTATATTGTTGGTGTAGGCATGTTTGGGAAGTCTGTGGAACACACCATTGAGGATGTGTGCTATGTCAATGGTTGAAGTACAATCTTTCAAGTGTTTCACAGATTTGTGATGAACGAAATGAAGTGAACTTCTTATTTGATAAATGTGTTGTCACAAACTTGCTTTCTCGGGTGATGATCTTGACGGAAAAGAGATGCAAGAACATGTATATTGCTGATCTGAACAGTGCTCATAGTAACAACCTCACTTGTCTTAGTGGTCAAGGTGAGAATTATGATCCGTGATGCAGGAGACTTGGTCATGTGAGTTCTACAATACTCCTCAAGGGACCTGCTCCAAGGTCTGCCAAAAATACATTTTGCAGATGACAAAGTTTGTGATGCTTGTGTTAAAGAGAAGCAGATCAAGCCATTCTTCAAGTGGAATAAGCAGGCTGTTAATCCTCCAAAGAACGTTCCGACTGAAATGGTGAATAGTACATATTCTGTGACCAAAATTATGATATTGAGAAGTTTAATCTCAATGATATTGAAAGAGTATTTCTGGGATATTCTTCCTCCAGCAAGGCTTATCGGGTGTATAAAAAGGTGGTCATGTTTTTTGATGAGTCTGGAAGAATTGAGAAGTTTCAAAAGAAAGAAGATTCTGAGATGAAAGAGCTGCTTCAGATTCAACGAGATGGTCTAAAAAGTGAGCTTGCTGAAGAACATTTTCTTCATGAATCCAACAATCCCAAAGAAGCTGATGCAGATGATGAGCCTGATAAGGGAAATGGTCCATTAGTCAATGTTGAATAAAGATGATGCAGTTCAAATTGATAATGCAGATTCTGAAGGTGAGAAGAAAGAAGTTGATCAAGCTCACTAGCTGGCAAGGATTACAAAGTTGCATCAGTTTGCAAGAAGCAAAGCATGACACTTATTTCGATCCCTAACAAGCTAATAGGTTGTCCAAGTTCCTCTTCAAAAATTGGCTTCAAAAGAGGTAAAATTGACAAAACTCTCTTTTTTGAAATCACAAGGAAAGAAATTGTTGATCATTCAAGTATATATCGATGGTATCATCTTTGGAGCAACCTTTTGAGTTGTTGTGTGAAGAGTTTACCGCATTCATGGGTAGTGAGTTCTAAATGAGCACAATGGGAGATTTCTTCTTGGAGTTGCAGATCAAGCAAACTTCTAAGGGTACCTTCGTTTGTCAAGAAAAGTACAACAAGTTACTGAAGAAGTTTCATATTATGGACGCCAAGACAATTGATTCTCCAATAGGGACCAACTCGAAGTTGAATGCTGATGGATCTGGTTCAGATGTAAATGATACAAGTGTTAGGATTTATGCAAGATTCCAAGCTTTTCCAATGGAATCACATTTGAAGGATGCCAAGAGAATCCTAAGACACTTGATGAAGACAGGGACCTGGTTCTACTCTATTCATCAGTTGATTTTGTGTTGGTTGGAGGAATATGGTGATGCTGATTATGCTGGGTATAAAGCTAATAGAAAGAACAGGAATAGCTCAATTTTCTAGGCTCATATCTCATTCATGGGGAATAAAAGACAAGATTTTGTTGCTCTTTCAACAATTGAGGCAAGGTATGTAGCAAATGCATGTTGGTGTGCTCAACTCCTATGGATTAAACTGCAGCTTGACGTACTTAGAGTGGTTACTCAGACTATCCCTCTCTTGTGTGATACCACGAGTGCTCTCACTATGGCCAAGAACTCAGTCCACCATAAAAAGACTAAGCATATTATTGTGAGACATCACTTTTTGAGGGTCATGTTGAGAAAGGAAATATCAGCTTGTAATTTTGTGAGATCAAAGATCAAATCGCTGATATCTTCACAAAAGCTACGAGGGACCTGGTCAAGATAAACAAATTGAAGTTGGGGATGCTAAAACTGAACTGAATGGATCCTGCCTGAAGCAATCAACTCTCTCATGACTATGCAAAGGGAGCATGTATCCTTGTTTTTCAGTTATGTATGCTTTAGCAAGTTCAGTCTCATACCTTTTGTAGGTATACACACATGGCAAAAGTGCTGAAGTAAAATGGGGGTCAGGATAGATCAAGGCAATCACATTCAAACTACAGAGAGGGACCCAGTCCGCTCTCGAAAGTTAGCACTCTTAACATTGCATTTTGAATTATGCATGAGAACCATTGCAATTGCCACATGTCTGTCATTCAGGTATCTGATCATTGTCCCATCATTTAAATGCCAAGATGACTCTTCCTTTGACACAATACACCATTTCACTTCCTTTATACTTCACCTTTCTTTCTATCTCCCCAAAAAATTAAAATCCCCTTCCAAAAATCAGAGTTTTCAAAACCCTCTTTTCTCCTCTCTTAAAAATACCTTAAATGCTTAAACCTTTTGTTCCTACTGGAGAATTTTTGGATGAAGACATTTTTGAGTGTGACGAGGGACCAGGTCCAACAGGCAAAGAGAATAAAGTGGAAAACATGATGTTTAAAAAGAAAAGGGTTGGTAGTTTGAGAAGTCAAAGTATGCTAAATAGGAGGGTGTATGACTTTTTAAAAAAAAAGAAAAAAAATGAAATGGTTCCTTAGTCATTCACCTATTCATCTTGGAGGCCTTGAGTAAGTTTGATTTTATCAATCTTTCTGTCATGAGAAACTCAGGCTTGTGTTGGAAGCTATGATAGCTGCTATTACTTACCGGGATTCTGAAATAGTTTTCCTAAACGCTCAGCTTCTGAAACAACACAATCAGAGGACCGGGTTGAGAAGAACTGGCAGCATTGAAGGTTCAACATGAAGCCCGGGCAGCAAAGCATGCTGAACTTTAAGAGAAACTTTTGAAAAGCCATGCTAAGGGATATGTTCTACTAATTCTACTCTTTCCATCCCTTTCTCCTAAGCCATCCCCTCTCTTTCTAAATTCCCGTGTCAGTCCTCCCCTTTTTCTATCGAAACTCAGTGGGTATTGTCCGGGTTCTCACTCGTAATAATATTTGTAATGCTTTGATTGCTAATCTTTTATTTATGAATGAAAAATGTCTTGTTTCTACTGACTTGTCTCATTACTTTATGCATTTTTACTCATGCTCAGTGTTGCTCAAGTGGTCATGAATTTGCTTGAACTGCATTTCTGTCAACTTGGTTTACTGCTTTAACCCATTTTTTATGATGTCAAAAGGGGGAAAAATTTTAAGGTATAAGATCAATGATGTTAGCTACTTGAAGAGGACATGGTCAGGCCGATAGTGGGAACCAATGAAGGACATAGTCATGCCGATAGGGAGAAGAAGTTGAACAAGTTTGTCATCATCGATAAGGGGGAAAATGCTATTGTGTTGCTGATGTGATTTTTCGATGAATTGAAAAACTTTAGGAATGATGCAAAAAGGCGACCAATCCAAGTTACCTGAACAGTCATGCTGATAAGGCGAACTATTGAAAGGGGGAAGAAGACTCAGGGATCTAACAAGGGACCAGATCCTTATTGTTGAGACTGACGACAGGGAAATGAATGAATAAGCTCAGCATGAGGAATATCTATATGTCTTCATCAAAAAAGGAGAAAATGTTATATTCTAGGTGTTTTGATGATCGTCACAAACGCAGGGACCAGATCCAGGAAAGGGTCATCTGGTATTGGGACTGACGAAAGGGAAATGAATGAATAAACTCAACTTGAGAAATATTTGTGTGTCTTCATCAAAAAGAGGGAAAATGTTATATTCTAGTGTTTTGATGATCCTCACAAATGCAGGGACCCGGTCCTTGGCAGAGTACTTCCGTCCAGATTCAAAGTGGTGCACAACTATAAAGCTATCTTTATAGCTGTCTTGTCAGGTTGGCTGGTGAGATGTGCAGCATACTTCACCAATAGGAAGGGCGGACAAAGTTGTTTGTTTAAGTGGTCAAAATTCTTGTTGGGAACTGATACATACAACAATAAACAGACAACATTATTCATTCAAGAATAGAGAGAGCTAGCAAGTCTTTTTCAAGAACTGAAGCATGAAAGAACACAGCATTGGACCTAGTGCCGTAAAGTCTGTGTACGAGAAAAGGACGAAAAGACAGTTGTTAAAAGGCTACCAACTCTGATGTAGTTGGTGCACAACCTATGAGAACACAGGTTCTCAGCAAATGGCCTTGTCCCAACGGTTTGTGTCCATCTTGATAATAGACTCTTCTCTAAAACACAAACCCAAGATTTGGCAAACAAAAACTTGGATTTTCTCTGAAAATTCATAAGCTTGAAAAGAAGGCCATCTTCAAGGAAGAACACTGCTCAACGCAACAAAGGGACCTGATAGAGTGCTGAAGAGTCTTTGTTGTATTTTGAGCTTTGTTTCTCATGTGCTTACATTGTAAATCTATTCATGTGTTATAAAGGAATAAGATCTTTGTTCGGTTCACACCAAAGTCTAAGTCAGTTAGGGTTAACTGATTTAGTAGGCAGTGTTGTATCTTCTTAGTCAAATTTTAGATCATCTAGGAGCTAGCTGATTTAGTGTGCAGTGTTGTATCTGCTTACTGGGCAGTGTTGTATCTGCTTAGTTGAATTCTAAATCATCTAAGAGTTAGGTGGTTTAGTGGGCAGTGTTGTATCTACTTAGTTGAAGTCTAAGTTATCTAGGGTTGATAGCTTAGTGGGTAGTCTGGTATCTGCTTAGGCTCAGTAAGTAATAGGGTTATTACTTAGCTTTGATATTAATAGTTTAATCTCATTTTGTGTTTTATTTGTGTTACACTTTTTCTTGAGAAGATTAGTGAAATCAGTTGAAAAGGACAGGTCGTGGTTTTACTCCCTTGAGCAAGGAGGTTTCCACGTAAAAAAGGACAGGTCGTGAGCTTGATGCGAGTTGCTCTTCTTGTAAGAAACATTCTAATGTTCTTGGGAGAGTGGCCAGTCCCTTCAGTTGTAAACCAAGGAATATAGCTACAATGTGGATGTTGTTGTCTCTTTTTATATATGTAACTTTCTTCTATTAGTTGCAAAGTCTTCTTCCAAAACCAATAAATTTCTTTTTTCACGAGTTTGTATTATATTTTTTCTTTGCTTGTATTTTTGCTATATTTTTTCATTTGACAAAATTGATGTTTATGAAGATTTTGAGATACGTTGGAGTCGTGGATGTATATGGTTTTAATGTTGTAGATGATTTATTAATTAAATATCTTCTCCACATCACGTCATTCAACTAAGGAATATGCAATCCTTTTAATCTATTGTATGGTATTTCTTCTTGATTTATAAGGTAGTAACGTACATCTATATCTCGACAACTTTACAAGTGGATTTAACAAGTTCCACTCATTTGTCTTTGGATTAGTTTAGCAGTGCAAGCTGGAATATAATTTTGAGAACAAATTCGGAGACGCTACTAATGAAAATGTTTCCTCTGTTTGTAATAGAATAACTAGCTAAGCAATAATCCATTCTTTTTAAATCTGTCTATGTATATATATGACTCTTGTCTAAGGATGTATTTGGTATGAAGGAAAACATTTTTCCAATTATCTCATGTTTGGTTGGGTTAAAAGTTATGGAAAAATGTTTTCCAAATAAATCCATTTTCCTCAAATTTAAGGAAAGTGACTTCCCTTCAAAAAAATTAAAGAAAACATTTTTCAAAACTCTCCTCCAACTTCAAAGTATTATTTTTTTTGTTGAAAAAATAAATGTAAAACTTACTTTTAAAAAATATTTTCAACTTCAATTTTTTTTTTCACCCGAACCTCACCCCCACCCCCCCCCCCGCCCGGCAAGCCCC
>JAJOOG010039697.1:0-24496 GCA_029582565.1 Solanum infundibuliforme
TGCCTCCATCTATTGATCAAGTTATGAAACACTCTCAAACAACTGAAAAAGGTATGATATCTTAAATTCATATATTATTAAGTTTTTGAATTGAGTTTGATTGCTATAGTTTTTATCAAATTATGCAACTGTAGGTTCATCTAATCCTACAAAGGTAAAAAAAGTTCGAGGAAGCAACATGTGCAAAGAAGTTGCTTCACTTGAAATTGGACAAAAGCTGAAAGTAACCTTTTGCAATAATCAAACGGTTGGAAAAAATAGCAATCTATTTTCGAGGCATTTGGGAAAAATTATTCGTGATCGTAATATTTGTCCCTTGGGAGTATCATCGTGGCGTGATATTAAGCAAGAAAAGTTGAATCATATGTGGGCAGCCGTTGAGGTATTAAATATACACATGATTCATATTATTTAGTGCTACCGGATATGTCATGTGTTCTTGCCCATTTAGCTAATGTTTCTTTTTTTAGAAGTCTATCTACAATAGCTAGTATCGATAATCAATTGTAATAGATAAAGAATCTGTAATCAAGTACCTTAGAGTTTTTTTTATAATTTGGGAACCAACTGTTCAGAAACAGAGATCAAACTTGTAGATAATAACTCAACTCATGTTTCAATTGTTGTAGCATAAATTTGAGAGTGTTGATATGAATGATCATCGTGATCATATTTTGGGATGGATGAATGAGTTATGGAACAAATGGAGAGGACACTTGCATGCAAAATATGTGAAGGACAAGCCAATCCAACAGTCTCTTAAGAATGTCCCAAGGGGAGTAGACAAAAAACAATGGGAATGGTTAGTAAAGGAACATTTTGCTTCTGAAAGTTTTCAGGTATGCCTACTAAATTAATAGTCTACTTTGATAGCTTCTCTTTTCTGCAGTTTGTTTTCCCTCGTTAGCACCTTATATACCTGGTAACAAATCTAAGTATAGAACATCTTAGGAAGATTTTGGGTGTCTTGGTCCACACCTGTTTTTTCAAGAGCGGATCCCTATTTGGAAAGTATATCCGCAACTATATTAGCTATTCTATTGTCTATTATTTCCATTGATTCTCCTAGAATGCAGTTCGTTGTTGAACAAATATAGGGAAGAAGCTTATTGTTGAACAAATACAGGCAAGAAGCAATAGGAATGCAACAAACAGAGCTAAGTTGAAGATGCTTCATCATATTGGTAGCAAGCATATTACAGAGATTATCTATCAAAAGGTAATATCATAAAATTATTTTTTCTGAAATAGACTTTTTACAAGGTGTTCGTTATTTGACATGTTTGACTTTGATGTAAGGGAGGGAAAGATGGCAATCCACCAGATTTGGCGACTATTTTCTTTGAGACTCGTAAGAAAGATAGCAAGCTTGTTGAACCTGAAGCAATTGAAAAACATGTGCGTTTGGTAAATTTAATATATTAACTACTTAAAATTGATGTGTTCTGATAAAAAATGTTCTTTGATATATTTTGTAGGCTCAACTAGAAGAAATGGTTCAAGCAGATCCATCTCTACCTATTATAGAGATTGTTGAAAAATGTTGTGGACCTCAAACTCGTAGCCATGTATTTGGATTAGGGGGTGGAGTAAAGGCAAAAGACTTGAAAGGTGAAACTTCTTCAAAGGCTGAATTATTGTCCGCACTACGTTCAACTCGAGAGGATATAAAATCCTTGAATAAAGAAAACAAATTCTTGAATGAGGAGAACAAATCTTTGAATGATCGCTTGTCTACCATAGAACATGAGATGAAAGAAATAATGAAAATGAAAGAACTCTTCGTTGCTCAACAAGCACATGTCCCACCAACAACATCATCCGTTTCAATTGAATGATCATTGCATGTTCAACTTACCAAGTTAGTAACAATATACCTGACTTTTTTAAATTTATTATCTTTATAGTTAGTGACTGTAGAGATGGGATCTGTTTTTGAATATCTGCACTACTGAACTTTCTTTAATTGTGCTGGGCTCTGTTTTTCATATTCTGCATAACGGCAAAAATTTTATTTTTAAATTTTCTGCACTGCTGCCAGCTTCTCCATTTTACCATGTTCTGCCTGATTGTTGTTCGTCCTGCTCGTCTCTTAAGATATAGTTTCTCCACTGCTGCAACATAACCTTATTTTCAAATTTTCTGCACTGCCAAAAAAGTTAGCATACTACCAAAAAATAAGACAGAAACCAAAAAAGTTAGCATACTACCAGTTTTTTGAAGTCGTCCTTATTGACCAATAGCGACGACACTTTCTAGGACGAGTGAGGACCAGACCTTTCTGGTCTCAATTGCTCGGTTGGGACCAGATTTTAACTTTCAGGGACTAGATTTCCCTTCCTTAGAGGCTGATTTTCTTGTAGTTCTCGAACATCAACAAGCAAGCAAAATGAGACCAGCTTACACCTTAGTCAATTCACTCTCTTGAGCTGAATATGTGGGACTGAGTTTAGGATTCACTCTCTCGAGCTGATCCCATGTCAACCCAATACCCACTGACCATCAATCAGTAATCTTGATTTTAAAACCTCTCTCTCGAGTAAGCCAAAAGCACGAAGATAGAACTGCATTTGCAACTATAATTCTTAAATTAAACCACAATTACTGATTAAACTCACTTCTAAACAACATTTAACTAACAATTAGCAATACCCATAAACTAAATCAGCCCATAATCAGATAATCACATCCCAAGAATTGGGTTTTCACTAGACATCATAAAAAGATAAAAATCGTTACCAAATTGAATTTCCATCTACTAGGTAACATTAATTTCGTTCTTTCAATTGTCCAAGTCGAAGAATCTCAAAGACCCACTTTCAATTTCTCAAAGGTGAATAACTTCAATTCTCCAAAGCTTAGGAAAAACTAGTCTCAATACTCAGAATTCAATGCCAAAACTTAGAAATGAAAATTTAATAATAATCTGATACTAAACTAAACGTTCAAAAATGTATTTATAGTTGCCAAAAATATGTTGCAAAGGAATATTCAGCACAATAAGTCGGGCTCGCCAATCAGCTCGGGGATCCGCTCTTTGATCAACCATCAGTCCCTTTTGCCTTGGCCTTCAGCTTCCTCAAGGTCTGTAACTTTGGGCGATTCAACACTGCATCGCAGAACCACTCGGCGATCCGCCGACTGCTCCTTTCTCTCGCCAACTTGGTTTTCTCCTTCAGGGCTTGGCACACTGGAACTTTAGGCGATAAATTGGCCATTTGGCGACTCACCAAAGGTCATTGGCGACCACCAGGCTTTCATTTCTTCGTTCTTTCAGCTTGCTTTGTTCCTTTTTGCAAATTAATGTCCATGCTTTGTTCCTCAATCCATATATCTGGAAATCAAGGGTTTTGCATCAGTTATTTACACAAAATAAGCATTTGAGGACATTAAATAATTGTAAATAAGCCCTAAATGAGTCCAATCTCGCACTCATCGACAACCCCAACATAAACTTTTGCTTGTCCTCAAGTAAAACTCAAGTTCAACAGTTTAAAAAGGATGCCTCAAATAGTGCTACCAAAGACTCAAGCATGAATGCACACAAAAAGACTCAACTTACTTATGCAAGGATCAATTGTGCACTCAAAGGTTCAAGTTGTGACTCACCATTACCAAAGATTCTCAAGTTCACAATACTTGCATCAAATGCAAGTTCAAGCTCAACAAAGGTACTCAAATACCCTCACACAAAAAATGATTCCATATTCACACACTATTCTTCAACAATTTATAACTTCTGGAATCACAAACAACTCTCTCACTCACAAAGATGAATACAATGCATGACTTCACCCATAGGTTTGCCCTTATTTTCCAACCAACAATTGTTTCAACTCACTCAAGATAAAAAATGTCTTTTCAAGGCTCTTAACGGGGCACAATGTAAAGGTATGGTCATTTAGGCTCAGTGGCTACTATCCTCATGAAATGTTGTAGGAACATCACTTTCTCTTCTTTTCTTCAACATACACACTCATGCTCAAAACTCACCCTATTATTCATTTTCCATGGAACTTTGGACACCCTATTTCTTTTGCAACATTCACATTTTATTTCTAAACTTTTTCATTCTTTTTATTTTTCATTTTTCTTTTCTTCTCCTTTTTTTGTATGGAGGGGTTCCATCCATCTCAAAACCATGGATTAAGGGAGACTTCTTTGCACTCATGATTTACCTTCTCTTTTCACCATACCCCCAACTTAGGGTTTTAGCCTAAGTTGGCTATTCAAACAAAATACATTTCATGAGGATTATAGGTGAATGGATAAAGAGAGGGTTACAATTGTATCAAGTTTGTTCCAAGAAAAGGCTAAGGCTCAAAGGGTGCTCAAGCAAGGTTCACACACTCACAAGGTTGGCCACAAAAGAGGTATAATGTCAAATTGTTTCACTCTGTAAAATTGTTGCCTAAGATCATTTCAATAGCATGCATCACTTAGTCAACTTGACCGACAGGGTAAATTCTAGGTGTCAACATACATGGTTCACAGTAAGCTCTTCACACAAGGAATTGGCACCAATATCAAAGAACACTCTAAACTTTCGCTAGTGTGCAATGTTCATCACAAGAGCCTCTATTCGATAACCGGCTAGTCACAACGAGATTCAAAAAGTTCACATATTGTCTATGCAACTTCAGTTGGCATCATCATAGCCACAGATTCATTTTTGTTTGATTAAGAGCATTATTCAAGTCATCGGTATTGATCAAGACTGATACTCAAATTTGCACAAGAACAACCATATTCAAACACAATCAAGATGTGGCATAATTTTTTTTAGAAGTGTCAAAAACCATTTACATTCAAACTACAGAGCCACAAGTTCAAATATCTACAAAATAGTGCCAAAACACAATTTGCACATTGGTATTGATCAAGACTGATACTCAAATTTGCACAAGAACAACCACATTCAAACACAATCAAGACGTGGCACAATTTTTTTAGAAGGGTCAAAAACCACTTACATTCAAAATACAGAGCCACAAGTTCAAATATCTACAAAATAGTGCTAAAACACAATTTACAGCAAAAAATGCAATGTATAAACAAACACAATAATCACAAGAGGTAGGTATGGAAATACCTCACCCCACCAGAAATAAAAAATAATTTGTCCTCAAATGTAATAAAAAATAGTAAAAGTCAATAAAAATGTGACGGAGAGGGAGGCAAAGAGGAATCATGTCCAAACAATCGCTCCATCTATCAGGGCATCAGTTCCCGGTGTAGCAACAGCAGCAGGCAAACGACTAAGGCCTGCCATAGACGTCTCTGTTAGCGATGTCTGAATCACTGACTTTACAACCGTCTCCTTCAGATCTGGCAGGTATCTGTAGATGTTCTCATCTCGAACCTCTATCTGGTCCTCGTCGATCTCTGCCTCTGACTCATAAGCTTCTAAGTCACCCATATGTACGTCTCCTGTGGTGGCCGGAGGGATCTCCGAACTGGCTAGGGAATCCACATCATCTGTTGCCTCCAATAATGAAGTGAAGTCAGTCGACTTCAAGTAGTCCACATCCTTCCTCAGATCTGCAACCTCGACTTTGAAAGCCTTCACCTTAGAAGACTCCCCATGTCGACACTCACTGTTGCGACTCTCACCGTCAAATCATCAATAGAAGTCCGGAGGGGTGTCAATGCAGCAAGAATGTCCCACTCGATCATCCAAGGTAACTCAGCCTCCAACTGAGTTCCTAATGAGTCCACAATTTGGATTCATTTAGGGCTTTATTTTGATAGAAATAGTTCCTCGAATGCTTATTTTGTCTCAATATTTTATGAAAACTCTTAAGTTTCAGGTATTTGAAGTTTAAGTAGAAGCATGGACACTGAGGCGAAAAAAGGAACAAATATGAACAAAAAGGCTGGAAAGAACGAAGAAGATGAAGCCTGAGCAATGCCAAACATCTTTGGCGATTTGCCAAAAGAACAGACTCCGCCCTTTGTTCCAGTATGCGAAGTCCCTAAAGGAAGAGGATCAAGAAGGTGATGAGGGGAGCAGTCGGCGCTTCACTGAATAGTTCCGCGAAGCAGTACTATACCGCCCAATGGTCCAAAATGTGAAGACGCTGAAGGCAAGCACTAAACGGTGATGAGAGAAAAGATGGGCGAGTCACCAAATCACTCGGCAAACTCGACTAATTTCACCGAGCTATCCGCCAGAACTAATTTTTGATGGCTATAAATATTAAACTTGTTATTCATTTTAGCAGTTCCGAACCATTTTTATCTTGTTCAGAATAGAATAGTACTTTTTAGATATTTTTCTCTCAAGTTTGGAAAGAGTTTTGTGGGAAACTTGAAGAGAGAAGGATTTCATCTTCCCTAAGTTGGAAGTGGGTCTTCTCCATTCATCTTCCTTTGCTTAAATCAAGGTTTAATTTCTTATACTCATTTCATTTTAGTATCATTTTAGGTGTATTTTGTTATTTCTTAATGTGTGGCTAAAAACCTTATTCTTGGGGTGTGATTTAGCAAATATGTGTTGATATTATTGTTGGGCCTTGCTTGCTGATAGGCTAAATGTATTTTAATGGTGATTTCACCTAGTGGTTGTGGTTTAATTTAATGGGTTTGTAGTTGCAAATACAAAACCACTCATGTGTTTTTGGCTTGCTCGAGAGGGAGGTCGTGAAACCAAGACCACTAGACTGATGGCCTAAGGAGTAGGTCGACATGAGGTTCAGCCCGGGAGGGTGAGCCCTAGTCCCATAACCTAACACTCAGCTCGAGAGAGTGAGTGGGGTAAGGCGTAGGCTGGTCTTCATGCGGCAGATGGGTGTCCAAGAGGAACCCATTTGAAACGGGGTAAGTTGCTCGATAGGGAACTTATTTCCATTTAAAGCTTAGCCTAGTCACGATTAATTTGCAAATTTCCTATCGAAAGCATGTACCCAACGATTTATCTCAGCTTGTATTGTAGTCACACTCCAAGAACTTCTCCCCATACTTGATTTTCTTGTTAATTTTTTGTTGTTTTTACTACTTGTGACAAAACCTCCATTTGATATTTGTCAGTTTTGTGTCACCCCCTTTAATTTACTATGTTTTTGTTCGTCAATATCTTTAGCTATGACTAGTTAGAGCGTAATTTTATTTTTCTATCAATTATCAAAACCACTCTCTTGGGACACGATACCAACCTTTAGTTAGGTTACTATACTATTGATGATCGTAGACACTCATACCGTGGGTTAGTGTCATTGGTCACGATAAGCATCAAAATGGTGCCGCTGCCGGGGAGTGGTGTAACTTGAAAATTTTTAGATTAGTAGAATTTTTGTTCTTCTTAGTTGTTGCTTAATAACCTAATTTTTAGTTTTGTCTGGTTTGTTTGTGCGTTGAGACAGGATAATGAGTATACATGATGGGGATGATGGACCAATAGAGCACCTCCCAGTAAAAGTGATGAGATTCAGATATCACATGCTAAATTTCAATCATCTAGGAGGAGAACTTCTTCATGAGTCGTAGCTAAGGTTTAACACACTATTGATACAATGCCCAACTCATGAAATCCCTGATTTATTTCTACTGGAATTTTGGTATGAATGCTCTCATATCAAGTAATTTTATCCAATGTCGTGTAATGTGTAATTCTAATGTATGTAGACTACTCTAAGCTCTAAGGCAAACTCACCGAACTCTTCGGCGATTCACCAAGCTATTCGACAAATCCTTCTAAAATTGTGTCCTCTAAAACTCGATCTAGTTGTTCTAAGTTCTTTCGAATTCTTTTCAGAAATGGCTAAATCTAAAGTTGCAGGAAGAAGAAAGCCACCCAAAAATAGAACAAAAGGGATTACAATGAGCAAGGATGCAAATACATCCAAAAGCAAAGTTGCTAAACTTTCCAAAACTTGCAAAAGAGGGAAGGGCAAACAAAAGGCCTTTGAATTATCAGACAAGGCTAAGCGGCAGGTTAAGAGGTGTAATAATTCAACCAGGACCAGGACTCCGCAGCTTACAATTACTGCACATCTAGTTCCAGCGCTGACACTGGTAATAGCTCCTCTCTTACAAGGTCCTCAGTCTAAATCAAATCGTGAAAAGGCTGAGGGGTTGAGGACAATTATGGAAGAAAAACATCAAGATTGGCGTGATCACTAAATCTGATGCCAAACAGAGGGGACTTGTAATCCTACGGGGCCACGTAGTTCTGGGACAATAAGGGTACGCTGAACCTTGTCCAACTTGGTGCTATGTCTACTCCCAACTAAATATGTATATGACACAAATGTAACTGAAATACTGAATAGCTCAAAATACTGATAAGCAATATGAGAATGAAACATTTTATATACTGATAATGTGCCATTCGAAATCTTGAGCATTATTTTCTGTTTAATTGAACTAGCAAGTATAATTCATGAACTAAGAGAATTTACACAAAGTAGGGTTCTGAGTTTTATACAAGGTGTCACACCTCTTTTTCACATGGTGGTAGGGTTTTTCCAATTTAAATGACATAATTGATTAGAGATTATTTTATTATTCAGAGTCGCCACTTGGAATTGAGTTATTACGGTGTTCCAAGTCACCTTATCTTTTTAATCACTAACCAAAAAGAAATGATTCTTTATTTAGTATGCGTACTAGAAATTCGGGTAAGAATTCTATTGACCGAGGGGAAGGTATTAGGCATCCCTCGAGTCCCGTCGTTCTAGCACAGTCGCTTTTATTGATTTATACTTCTTTTAAATTATTGTTATTATTATTTTGGAAACATTATTATTGGGCTTATATGCTTGCATTTTTTATTGTTGAACTTTTTATTTGGTCATAACCTAGATGTGTAACTGCATTCTTGGTCTTGACATTTAGAGACATAATTGTCTTCTTATTAATTTTGTATATATAAACCTCTAATTTAAATTAATGAAAGTTAATTATATTATTGGATAAGGTGGGTCACCGCATCTTTGAATTTATTTTAATGTTTCAAAACAAATGTGTAACCACATTCTTAATTGAAACCATTTCTTTTTAATGTGTCTAAAAGTTTCATAAAAAAATTAATATTTTGTCCCTTATAAATAAAACTAAATAAAGTAAAATAAATCTAAATGTTGAGAATACAATATATAATTCTAGCATCATTTCTATAACTGTTTATTTTATTTATTTATTTATTTTACTCTTAAAATTAACGTCAAAATTAAGCATACACTTTTTAATCCAACAAAATAATAGGAATTGTAAAAAATAATCTATGTTGTGTTTGATAAATTAAAACAACAATAATTTATTTATTTATTTACTAGCCTAACCAGCCTACTTTATCATTATTACCAAAATCAAGACAAGAACAATGTCTTGACCCATTCATTTTTAAGAGATCACAACTCACGAATAAAAATAAATAAATAAATAAGAAATAATCACCGATTAAAGCTAACTTTATTCATTAGACAAAGATGTAACAGTTAACAAATTATTCATTTCAATCAAGTTCTGAATAAAACAAGATGTAAGAAAAGTTATTATAAAAGTACATCAAATTCCATAAATAAAATAAAGAGAAGGTAATGTGTAACCTTAAGTAAACAGAATAGGTACAGCAAAATCTTGACCGAAGCTCGATTAAAACACTCACAAATCTTTTGTTTGGTGTGTGTGGTGGTATATGTATGGTGTTTATATGAAAATAATAATGAGAAAGGTATAAAAAATGTGAATGTGTTGGTGAATTTTTGAAAGAAAAAATAAAAATGAAATGTTTGTTTTCTTTTTTTCTTGTTTGTACGTTGCTAAATGAATTTCTTCTTGATGTGTTATACGTGTGTGTTTCTTTTTTTCTTCTTCGTGTGAGTGTGAATGTGTATTGTTCTGATGGTTCTTCGTGTTCTTGTATGTTTAGGAACTGTGGGATTTTTATATTTTTTCCTCCTTTTCTTCCGTCTGTAGTGTATATGTTTATAAGTAGTATATAGTGTGTAGGGGTAGTGCAGGTGTGTGTGTTTAGGATAGTGAGGATTGTGGTGGGTATTGTGAGTAAGTGGGGTAATGGATATAGAAGTGGAGTAGTGTAGGATATTTATTTTTTACTATTAAAATATAAGAATATTAACTAAATATTTTAAATTAATAAAATTATAAAAAAGTTAAATAGATAATCTAAAGAAATAATAATTAAGAAATACTAGTTTATTTATTAACAACTAAACGAAAACATATTATTTTTGTTATTTTTAATTTTTTAAAAATAAACTTACTAAAATATGATGAAAGTCGAAATATTTAATTTAAATTTTTATAAAATATTTAAGCTCTAAAAATATGTAAAACTTAAGTTTGATAAAAAATTACGTGTCTATAGTTTGCCCCTCTTTGACTGAAAACACGAAGAATTTTCAGACAAAGAAATAGATAACGTGACAAATTTTGACCGAACTTGTATTTGAAGGACAAAATTGTGCGACCGAGTCTTGGTTTTGGACATCCTACATATCCTGGGTTATAAAGGAATCAAGTCGTGTGTAGTTCAAGGAGATGAGGTGATGAGTGGAAAGTTAAGTGAGGTTCCATCAAGGATCTACATCACGGCTCTTATCCTTACATAAAAAAAAATGTAAGCTAATAGCCAAAAAGAAAATAAAAGTACAAGCTCCTATCTATGCAATTTCTCTTGAGTTTGAGTTATCACCTTGATTTTGGTGAGTATCTTGATCTTGAATGGATTTGAGGCTTAACTTGCCACTTAGAGTGAATTTCTGGCAATCTTCATAATGACAACTTGAAAATATTGTTGAATAACTGCATGCTTTCTTCATCAGAAGCTGAATAGAAATAGATGTCAGGAAGTCAGACTGCTACATGCATTGAAGAAACTGATTCTGGCTATCATGATATCGATCATTCTGAAAAGAGTTGAAACTTTGTTCTTGAATTACAAATCCATGTTTTGCTTGTAGAAACATGAAAACCATCACAAACAAAAGAAATAAACAAAACTTTTGCCCCAATTGTCACTGGAAATTTTTTGTGAATTATTAGCAAAACTAAATTAAAAAATAAAATAAAAATAAATAAATTCAGACTAGGAAGTGCTTATCCTAGGAAAAAAATTGACCGTTTCAGACTAGGAAGTGTTTATCCTAGGAGAAAGTAACCAAATCCCATTATATAGGAGGGTCCTTCTAATCGCATTGTCTATGAGTGTCCTGCTAATCTAAATCCCATTGTTTAGGAGGCTTCTGCTACACTAATTCTCATTGTTTAGAAAGGTCCTGCTACACTAATTCCCATTGTTTAGGAGGGTCCTGCTACACTAATTCACATTGTTTAGGAGGGGCCTGCTACACTAATTCCTATTGTCCAGGAGGGTCCTGCTATACTAATTCCTATTGTTTAGGAGGGACCTGCTCCACTAATTCCCATTGTTTATGAGGGTCCCGCTACTTTAATTCTCATTGTTTATGAGGGTCATGCTACTCTAATTCCCATTGTTTAGGAGAGTCTTGCTACACTAATTCCCATTATTTATGAGGGTCCTGCTAGTCTAATTCCCACTGTTTAGAAGGGTCCTGCTACACTAATTCTCATTGTTTAGGAGGGTCCTGCTATTTTAATTCCCATTGTTTAGGAGTGTCCTGCTATTTTAATTCCCATTGTTTAGGAGGGTCCTGCTACTCTAATTCTCATTGTTTAGGAGGGTCCTGCTACTCTAATTCCCATTGTTTAGGACGGTCCTGCTACTCTAATTCTCATTGTTTAGGAGGGTCCTGCTACTCTAATTTCCATTTTTTCGGAGGCTCTTGCTACACTAATTCCCATTGCTTAGGAGGGTCTTATTAGTCTAATCCCATAGTTTAGGAGGGTCCTTGCTATACCAATTCCCATTATTAGGAGGGTTCGACTACTCTAATTTCCATTGTTTAGGAGGGTCCTACTACACTAATTCCCATTGTTTAGAAGCGTCCTGCTACACTAATTCCCATTGTTTAGGAGGGCTAGTCTAATTCCTATTGTTTAGGAGTGTCCTGCTACACTAATTTCCATTGTTGATGAGGGTCCTGCTACTGTAATTCTCATTGTTTAGGAGGGTCCTACTACACTAATTCCCCTTATTCAGGAGGGTCCATGCTACACTACGTCCCATTATTCAGGAGGGCCCTTGCTACACTACGTCCCATTATTCAAGAGGGTCCTTGCTACACTACGTCCCAATATTCAGGAGGGTCTTGCTAATCCCATTATTAGGAGGGTCCTGTTAATCTCAATATGTAGGAGAATCCTGCTAATCTAAATCTCATTATGTAAGAGGGTCCTGCTAATCTAAATCTCATTACTTAGGAAGATCTTGCTTAACAGAATCATCAAATAGTATCACAACTTATTTTTTCCCTAGTTTGCCCAAGAAAAATATTATTTAAGCCATTAGCATAAATGAGAAATACTTATATCAAAGAAAAATGCATGACATAGATGCAATTTGGATGCTTGTTCTCTAAAAATGAAATATGACAGGGTGTTTGTTCCGAAAATGCCTCTAGGGTGTTTGTTCCCTAGTAATGAGAGTGATTTTTTTTATAACAGATAAAAATATGCCCCAATTTTTAAAATGAAGAACTTTGAAACTCTTTTCAATTATCATTCTTCCAAATTTTTTTCTTAAGAAATGATCCAATTTCGTTCTTTCAAGGATATAAAAGAAAAATTGTGAGACCGAACCCATTGTAGGATTGCCTACGTATCTTGTATAGCAAAATGCAAGAATCAGGTCAAACGTAGTTCATGTAACTTTGAGTAATCCCTATAGTTTCAAATGGTATCTTAGACATACTTGCGTATTTACAAGATGAGTTCATCTTGCCTAAATTAAGGGATATAATTATTCATATCCTCATGTTTCAAATGCCTTCGCAACAAATGAAAGTCCTACAACACACAATAGAATAATTTAGATCGCGTAGGACATTTTTGAAAGTCACTCACACTCAGAAAGATGTTCAATGCATTAAATTGAGATACCGTATGCTTGGCCCTCATGTAAGTATCCACTAATATGAGAACACTAAAAATGAGATCAAATAGGACTTGTCATTTGCTTGTAATGTAGGCTTAGGGAAAGATAGGATATTTATTTGGGATGAAGTTACTGTTTCCTCCTTAAAATTTGCACATTGCTCTCAATTTTTTTTTTCATTTTAGCATTTTACATTTGTTTTCTTGAAAACATCTCCTCATTTATTTATTTATTTTTCTCATTTTCTCTCGTTTTTGTTGGAGATTTTTTCCCCATTTTTTCATTCTATATTTTCTTTATCATTTTTTTTGAACTTTCACATATTTGGACTTTTCACTTTGTTACCCAACTTAGGTCTTTGGCGCTGTGTAGATAATTGATAGTGCGCTCAGGGAGATGAGACCAAGATATAGTGCACTATTGCACTCAAAAGGATATATGCTAAAATATGGTTATTCAAATAAAAAGTTTTAGGCTTGAAATGATAATTCTATGAATAACATGTCATTTGGTAGGCTTGAAAGGCACAATCGGATCAAAGAAAGCCTATAATCCTTTCTCTACTTAAATGTTGCTCAATATTTCACCTCAACCAACATTCAAGCCAGGTTCTAGATCAACAAAGTTATGTCATTGAATTTTATATATAGAGCTCACCACACAATGCACATGAAACATGAGTTCTAATTTGTTTTAGCCTTAACTTTAAACAAAACAATTTCTCAAGTATTACATATATATATATCAAGAGGTACTACAAGAAGTCTATAGGTCACAACAAAGTTAGTCTTTCTTGCCAAATAGTTTAACACTTAATTATTTTTTCTTATGTACACTTCTAAGTATGTTGGTACCAATCAAGTCAAATTTTTTCTAGATAAAAAAAAATCCCATTTTTTTTGCCTCAGTTTTTGTGATGAGGATTTTTTAGATTTATTTTCTTGGTTGGATCGAACCTTAAAATAAGGCTGCCTACGTATCTTGTCAAAGCAAGAATCAGGTCAAGCATAGTTCAGGATTTTGATATATGAAGTAAAAACTTTTGTTTTGTTTTATTTTTGAAGAGGATAAAACCCTTAATTTTTAGAATTAATAAAAAAACTTTTCCATTTTTTTAAAAACAAATTGAATAAGGATTAAGAACTTCATTTTTAAATTTTTTTTAAAATAAAGATCACTGAACCCGAAGAGGGTTGCCTACATATCTCATTGAGTTGAGAATCAAGTGTGTGTAGTTCGTTCAGATTGAACTTTCCAAAGTATTATGAAAGGAAACTATTTTGAATTTCTATTATCAACTATACAAAAGAAACTTAAATAATTAATTTATTTATTTTTGTACTTTTTGTGAAGTAGTGAAAAAAAATTCATTTCATTTTTGAAAAGGGTAGAATAACTTATAAAAGAATTTTTTTCTTATGTTTTCTCCCTTTTTTTTATTTTGTAAAAATGAAAAGATAACATTTTCTCTTATTCTATTAATCACACTGAAATGGATCAACTTGCAAAGACTTTCTAAATAAATGCATTTTCATATAGCACATAAAATCATCTAGATGGTTAAATATGATAGGGGTACATGTCCTAGATGGATCCGACCCCTATGTCGAATCCCACAAATTTAAATATAAATGATGCAAATAAGCGGAGCCTACCAGAGATAACCATGTCTTTATTTCAAGTATAATAAGTTCAAACCTAAAGAGATAGGTATCTAGACTAGCTTACCCAAGTGGACAACTCGAGCCAGAGAGGGATAACTTATCGATAGCAATGCTATTCCAACTTCATTATTGGTCCGACCCCACCTAACATATGTGACTAAAAGTCCTTTATTGGGTGTCAAGAAACTTCAGCTTTATCTCAATTAAAAGTAGGATGCATAACTGCATTTCTGTGAATGTGTGTGAAGTGTCACTAAAGACTCAGAGTGTTGTACAACAAAAGAGAATAATTTATAATACAGTTCAACAATATCAAAATAATAAATGAGAAAAAAAGTAACATATTAGGTGGTTATACACTATTATAACCAAAAATAATAATAAGATCAAGTAAACGTCAATATAATAAAGCTCAAATTCTGGTTATTTCCCAGCGTAGTCGCCAGAGATGTCACACCCCTTTTTCGCACGGCAATAGGATTTTTTCAATTTAAGTGACATAATTGATTAGATATTATTTTATTTTTTAGAGTCGCCACTTGGATTTGAGTTATTACAGTGTTCCAAGTCACATTTTTCTTTCTAACCCTAACCAAAAGGAAATGAGTCTTTATTTGGTCTCCGAACTAGAAATTCGGGTAAAGAATTCTATTGACCGAAGGGAAGGTATTAGGCATCCCTCGAGTTCCGTGGTTCTAGCACGATCGCTTTTATTGACTTATACTTATTTTAAATTATTGTTATTATTATTTTGGATACCTTATTACAGGGCATTATTTGTTTGCATTTTTTATTGTTGAACTTTTTATTTGGTCTTAACCTAGATGCGTAATCGCATTCTTGGTTTTGACATTTAGAGACATAATTGTCTTCTTATTAATTTTGTATATATAAGTATCTACTTTGAATTAATAAAAGTTAATTATATTATTGGACAAGGTGCGTCATCGCATCTTTGAATTTAATTTAATGTTTCAAAAAAGATGTGTAACCACATTCTTAATTGAAATCATTTCTTTTTAATGTGCCTAAAAGTTTCATCAAAAACTAATATTTTGTCCCTTATAAATAAAACTATATAAAGTAAAATAACTCTAAATGTTGAGGATACAATATATAATTCTAGCATCATTTCTATATCTGTATATTTTATTTATTTATTTATTTTACTCTTAAAATTAACGTCAAAATTAAGCATACACTTTTTAATCCAACAAAATAATAAGAATTGTAAAAAATAATCTAATTTGTGATTGATAAAATAAAACAACAATAATTTATTTCTTTATTTATTAGCCTAACCATCCTACTTTATCATTATCATCTAAATCAAGACAAGAACAATATCATGACCCATTCATTTTTAAGATATCACAACTAATGAATAAAATTAAATAAATAAATAAGAAATAATCACCGATTAAAGCTAACTTTATTGATTAGACAAAGATGTAACAATTGACAAATTATTCATTTCAATCAAGTTATGAATAAAACAAAAATATAAGAAAACCTATTATAAAAGAACATCAAATTCCATAAATAAATTAAAGAGATAAGGTAATGTGTAATCTTAAGTAAAGAGAATAGGTACCGCAAAATCTTGACCGAAGCTCGATTAAAACACTCACAAATCTTTTGTTTGGTGTGTGTGGTGGTATATTTATGGTGTTTATATGAAAATAATAACGAGAAAGGAAGAAAAAATGTGAGTGTGTTTGTGATTTTTTGAAAGAAAAAATAAAAAGGAAATGCTTGTTTTCTTTTATTCTTGTTTGTACATTGCTAAATAAATCTTCTTCTTGATGTGTTATACGTGTGTTTTTTTTTCTTCTTCTTTGTGTGAGTGTGAATGTGTATTGTTTTGATTGTTCGTGGTGCTCTTGCATGTTTGGGAAGTGTGAGATTTTTATATTTTTTCCTCCTTTTCTTCCGTCTGTAGTGTATATGTTTATAAGTAGTATATAGTGTGTAGGGGTAGTGCAGGTGTGTGTGTTTATGATTGTGGTGGGTATTGTGATTAAGTCGGGTAATGGGTGTAGAAGTGGGGTAGTGTAGGATATTTATTTTTAACTATTAAAATATAAAATATAAAAATATTAACTAAATATTTTAAATTAATAAAATTATAAGAAAAGTTAAATAGATAATCTAAAACAAATAATAATTAAGAGATACTAGTTTATTTATTAACAACTAAAAGAAAACATATTATTTTTGTTCTTTTTAAATCTTTCAAAATAAACTTACTAAAATAAGATGAAAGTCGAAATATTTAATTTAGATTTTTATTAAATATTTAAGCTCTAAAAATGATGTAAAACTTAAGTTCGGTAAAAAATTACGTGTCTACACAAGAAATTAAGCAAACTTACCAAGAAACATGCTATTTCGATTTAGGGTTACTACAACAACTAAATCACAACAAGTCTCCAAGGTTTTAGAAACCCTAGGTCTAAACAAGCTACGTAGAATCAAAGAATTGTTTGAATTCTAGGGACCTAGTGGATTAAAGATACCAACTAGTGAAATCCCACATACCTGGTGAAAGTTCAAAATGTAATTTATAGTCGCCTAAATTAAGCCACAAAGGGCTATTTGGCGAAGTAAGTTGGGCTCGCCGAACCACTCGGCGAACCGCCTATTGATCTCTTCCATCACCTTTTCGCCTTGGCGCTCAACATCTTCAAGTTCTGTAGCTTTAGGCGATCTATCTTTGCATCGCGGAACTGCTCGTCAATTCGCCGACAACTCCTTTTTTGTCACCGACTTGGTTTCTCCCCTCAGGGCTGGTACACTGGAACTGTAGGCGGTCAAGCTAGCGACTCGACAATTCGCCAAGTGCTCTTGGCGATCACCAGGCTTGCCTTTCTTCATCTTTTCAGTTTGTTTTGTTCCTTTTTGCCTGTTATCGTCCTTGCTTTATTCTTCAATCCATATACCTTAAAAATAAAGGATTTAACATCGGTTTATGGCACAAGTTAAGCATTTGAGGATACTAAATCTACATAAACAAAGCCTGAAATGAGTCCAAATCTCTGACTCATCTAACTCCTCTTAACTCTTCTCTTTAATAGAGGTTTTGATTTCTTGAGCTATAGAGCTCCGATTTAGGTGATTCAAAGTGCTGGGTGTTCGTGTGGATTGTGGGTTCATTGTGGAGTGCTAGAAGAAGTGTGACGAACGATGTTTTGAGGTAATTTCTGCCCCAAAGGGGCTGCCCTCTTCTTGATTTTTCCCCATAAATTGAATTTTCGTTACATGATCAAATTTCTTTCGTTCTGATCCTTGAAATGTGCCCCATTTTGGGGTACAAGTTCCATATTGCGTTTATACCCTTTTGGTGGTGTCAAATTTAGTATTCCCATCGCGGGTCCCGTAATCCCGTTTAAGGCTCGATTTTGTGTCTAACTCCTAAAATTATGATTTTGGAGTCAAAATGCTCGTATTAATATTGTGATTCTATTTTTGATAGCGTGAGAGAATTTTGAGGTTGAGCGCAAGGGAAAGGCTCCGGCTAAGTGATTTGGAGCACGCATGACCGGCCTACAAGTAGGCTACGACTTTCCTCTCCTCAGATTGAGCATGATTTAGCATTTATATATTGATTTGTGTGATTTTGGGGGTAAATGGTGGTTGAGCATTCTAAATTCCTAGAAACCATGACTTAGGCTCTAATTTAGGGTGCTCCGGATTACTGAAGCATGTCTAATGTAATTATTGATCATTTGTACCTTGTGGTGCGCCTTTTTATTGCTTGTGTTTATATTTGAAAGAATGTTTGGCCTTCGTCTAGCCTTAGACTAGTGATTTCCATAGACTTGGGTATTTTAAGAGTCGTTAGGCCTTGAAACCTCTTCGATGTTGCTTGAGATGGCTTAGCTCCCTATCGATTGATATAACAGACTTGAGTTTGATAGTTCGGTCCATAGCCTGGTAGTAACACCACTCTTGGAACCTTATATCCATAATTCCTTGTTTCGTCGTTCCGATGTATTCGAATTCTTGGTTTGGAAGCTACTCAACGATTCTCGTTGGATACGGTTTGAGCAGGAGTGATTTATTGATGGCACTCGGTTTGGGGGTACTCCCATGATACTCGATTGATAGATGATCCTATTTCTAACCAACTTGCCTCTACTCATGGTTCATGTCCCTAGTTCACTCCACTGGGTCGGGTTCAAGTCCTTTCCTTGGTATATATCACTGTGTTTTAAGTCCACGACCACTTTTATCCTTAGTTCAAGTCCATAGCTACCTTAACCTTAGTTCAAGTCCTTGGTCATATGTTATGTGGTTAAAGTCCACGATTATCCTTAACCTCAATTCAAGTCCTTGGTAATATTTTATATGGTTCAAGTTCACGATTATCCTTAGCCTTTGTTCAAGTCCTCAGTTACTCCAAATCTCGGTTCAAGTACTTGATCCTTCATCTGTATTAGGTTCAAGTCCAAATCTTTGGCACATAGATTAGTTTGGTTCAAGTCTGGAAAGTCATGTTAATCTTAGAAACTTATCGGATCCTGTTAGGTCATTTCAACTATCCCTTCTTTGCACCTATCGGGCTTATGTGAGTCTTTACGGGTTTTACTTTCATATTGTGCACGAGCGTACCCATCGGGTTTATGGGAGCCAGGTCTGATTTAATTAGCTACTTTCCTTCTCTTTGTGAGTACGCTGGTGTACAAACCTATTAGGTATTCCCTCATCCTTATTTTTGTTAGTATGTTAGATTCTCACATTTCATATGACTTTTGCTTTTCTTGCTCAATCGGCCTATGATGCCTATTGGGAACTTGTTCTTTCGGTACTCATACTACACTTTGCATCTGTTTTCGTTATGCAGGTCCGAGCACCAGCTATCAACGTTGATTTCGAGCCAGTTGAAGTCATATTAGGAGGTGAGGGTGAGCACATGGCGTCTTGGATTTGCATGTCTCCTTCTGTATTTATATATTCACTTGTATTTTTCTTTTTGAGACAGTCTTTTTTCTGCGGTCCACTTTTGGGCCTTGTACTCATTATGTTAATAGCTCTATACTTATGACTTTAAGGTTCTGGGAGGGATCTTTTATTTGTATATAGTTTTGGCTTGCTTCTACCCTTCCATTTATGATTCCTGTTGTTATTATTACTGTGTTGTTGGGTTTAGATTTCTACCCTCAAAGCCATTACTAGCTATTCAGGGATACGAGGTGGCTTACCTACTAGTGGGCTATAGTAGGCACCATCATAACTCGAGGAATCAGGTTGTGACATGTTGGTATTAGAGCCCAGGTTCACTGGTCTCACTTGTACAAATATATAGACTAGTAGAGTCTTGCGGATCGGTACGGAGACGTTTGTGACTTAAATTTGGGAAATTGCCAGATGTCGTTAGGAAGATTCCCTGTTTTGTATCATTTTCATGCATCGTATGTCTAAATTGGTTTCATGGAATCTAATTTGTTTCACTCTTTCACACGATAGCTCGCACGCGCACATGAATGGTCGGGGTTGATACAATCGGGCCCCCGGATAGAGCCCCTGCTAGAGGTAGAGGCCTACCTAGAGGTCGAGGCAGGGCTGAAGCACCATCTCGAGATAGAGAGAGGACTCCGAAGCCAGAGGTAGAGCATGTTCCTCCTCAGCTAGTGGGATCGAGACCTACCCAGCCACCACCTGCACCATCTGCCGTTTCTTAGCCTACAATGAAAGCTCGCCCAGTTTTTGGCAGCCATAGGAGGTATACAACAGCAGGCTTCAGCTCCAACTCTAGTTTCGACACTGTAGGGTCAGCCTGCCCCAGCGGCTCCAGAGGTACAACAGCCAACGTCACCAGCCGCTACCTAGCCGAGTGATTTATATTGGGTCATGCCACTATGAGAGTAGGAGATGCACGGGGTGTTTATGAGATTGTCACTTCTGAGGTTTTCTGGGGCTGTTGGAGAGGATGCCCATGAGTTCTTTACTACTTTCAAGGAGCGGCTACATACTTTGGGTCTCGTAGAGGTGAGAGGGGCCAACTTCACCACTTATCAACTAGATGGGCTTGTTAGACAGTGGTGGTGTTCTTACTTGGAGACCAGGCCAGCTGGGTTCCCACTGATATCTTGGGAAAAGTTCTCTAAGGAATTCTTGGCTCGGTTTATCCCACGAAAATTCAAAGATCAGCTTCGTAAAAAGTTTTCAAGGTTGGAGAAGCGCTCCATGACTCTGTCTGAGTATTAGGCCATATTCCATGAGCTCTCCCGTCATGCTACTATGATCTTATTGATGGAGAAGGAGAGGTTTCAATATTTTGTTAGAGGATTGAGGTTGCATCTACGCATAGAGACTCAATCCAACCATTTTCATGATGCAGGTATGAGCACCAGCTATCGGCATTGATTTCGAGTGAACTGCAGTCATATTAGGAGGCTAGGGTGACCACATAGCATCCTGGATTTTACCGTCTCATTCTATATTTATATATTGACTTGTCATTTTATTTTTGACAGTCTTGTTTCTGTGGTCCAATTTTGGGACTTGTACTCATTTTGTTTGTAGCTTGGTACTTGTGACTTCCCGATTCTCGGAGGGATCTTTTATTTGTATATAGTTTTGGCTTGCTTGCGCCGTTCCATTAGTGATTCCGGTTGTTATTAGTATTGTGTTTTTGGGTTTAGTTTTCTACCCTTAATCCCATTACTAGTTGTTCTAGGATATGGGTTAGCTTGGTTACTAGTGGGTTATAGTAGGCGCCATCATGACTTGAGGAATCGGGTTGTTAAAACACCACCTAAAGTAACAATTTTCATATGTTAGAATATTGAAGGTAGGACGATGAAGTAAAGTATAAATGGTGATTTGCCAGAATTAGTTGGGTGAGCTAAAAGTTCTATCGCCAAAGGTGATAGGTTTTTCAGTTAGAATGAAGACTAAATGGGCGAACAAAGGTGGTAATTGACAATTTTCCAAACGTGAAAGGCTAACTCAATCTAGTTCGCCTTCTATGGTTCAAACAAATGAAGTCAAGAAAGGGCACTGGATAATAGAAAGGGCACTGGATAACAGAACAACGATCTGTTGAATCATGTATGGGAGCCCGACTAATGTCGCTGATTAGGTCGCACAAGGAATTTCACCAAAACAAAAAAATGGAGAATTTATAAATAGCTCAATGGAGAGAAAAATATATCTTTTACCTACTCTAACTTTTTCATATTGAGAAATAGAATTTTCCTACTTTTTATTAGTTTTGGGGTTTTGAACAATCTTGTAATTAATAATTGAGGGTTCAACTAAAAGTGGGTATTGCTAATTATTGCTGATTATCAATTCCTCAGTAGCATAAAACATAATTGGTATAATCTATTTTCTCCTTCTTCAGTTTGGCTAAAGCCATTATTGTAGGGGTGTCAATATGAAGTTGGGTGTTAATTTAATTTACTTTGTCTAGTGTCTTGCTCTATTTTTTCTGCTATTCACTCTTGGATATGAGCTATTTATCATGGGGTGTATTTATAGGTTAATGTTGCAAACTTCATACTAGCTTACATCTTTGATTGATGCTCAAAAAAGATTAATTGACGTGAGTATTATACCTTAATACTTCTAAATTGGGTTTTGATTCTTCGTAGTTTGATCGAAAGAGATATTGTAGTCCAATTCTAATTGCCAAATTGCTTGAAAGAGAGTTTTTAGTATGATATTGGGTTAATTTGTATTTTACATATATGTGACCGCAACAAGATTTTATGATATGATGCTTTGAGGTCGGAAAAAAAATTGTGACGTTAAAGACTACCCAACTTATCTATGTTTGTCTAGAATTATTTAGCCAGCACTTGTAGCCCTATTTTATATTAGTACCAACTCTCACAGCCCTAGAGTATCCTTTATTTGTTTAAATCTCTATTTTTAGTTGAATTTTCATCATTGATTCCAAAATCCTTATATTAAATTTGGTGAAGGTATCCACCAACTTGTTTTAATTTCTACGATGAATTGGTTTTCATTTTAATTTTCCCATTGAATTCTTACATGTAGATCACTCCTTGTGGGATTCGACCACAACTCTTTTGTTGGATATTTATTTTTCTAGGGATTTGCTTACTCATTTAATTGTTTTAGTTAGTAATTCGAGTGATAAAAAAAGGCACTTCTACTAGGCAGTAGTAGCTAAGAATTCAATTTGCGAAATTGTTTTTTGTAGTAGAAAACATTGTTGTTTGGTTGTTGTTGTGTCTGTTTTTGCAAGTGGAAATATGAGTGAGAATTGAAGTAATGATTCTAGTCACTATGGGTAGAATGATAACATGGGAGATATGAACGTTGTGTATGTTAATGTCGTCAAAAGTACAGGAGAAATCTTGCTAATTCCTACAACTAGGAGAGCTATGTTTTATGTAACCAGATATATGTTGCAATTGTTCTAGATAAAAGGAATGTTTGGAGGTCTTTCTCATTAAGACCCTCATGAATATCTCTGAAATTTGGTGGACATTTGTTGGCCTTTAATCTTTAAGAACATCTCACAAGAATCCATAAGTTTGAGGTTGTTTCCTTTCTTCTAATAGCAACCAGGAGGATGGCCGACCTAACAAATGATTCCATAACTTCATGGGGAGAACTATAGAAACGTTCCTTGAAAGATTTTCCCTCCTTCGAAGATGGTTAAACTTAGACATATCATCAAGAATTTCAAGAGAGTAGAAAGTGAACCTCTCTATGATAGTTTGTTGTGATTTAAAAAGTTAGTGTTACAATATCCGATACATGAAGTTCAGACAATTTGTTTCTACAACATTTCTATCATAGCCTTGATAAATTAAACATGAAATGGAGAACAACTTATCAAAGGAGGGATAATGCAACAACTGTTTGTTGTGGCAACAATGTTGCTTGATGATACACCCAAGCCAAACTGAGCATGGCTTGTTAGGGAGGATCAAATATCTTCTCGATAGTTTGGTATGAGCAAAGAACATATGGATATGAACTAAGAGCGTGATAATTACATGGCCAAGATGATGACTCTACTTGACTTATTAATCAAACATGTCCTGGGGGTGGATTTATATCGGTAACCATAGGTGGTACAAGTGGTCAGAAGTGCCAGATTATGCCAAATTAGAGGCATTATACAATGATGAACTGTGATACATGGGAAAAAATGGGGGGTTCTTATCGGAACTATCCTAGATCGGGCGGGAACTAAGGTTGGACTAAAGAAAGAGATAATGGCTGGAGAGATAAGTGAGATACAGGAGGTAATTGGATAAATTGTGAAGTTGATAAAAATAGATACATACCACCTCTTGACCATCAAAAACAGATAGAGACAGTTTCACTGCAAAGGACTTGAACGAATGATATGTTGACTAGTATCCTTATAAGGTTGAAGTGTTCTACAAATTATTAAAGGACTTAAAAAATTACTTCTCCACATTGACTCAAATGATTACTGCATACTCTTGGTCAATTAGCAAACTTGGAACTTAGATGTGCCAAATCTCCACTCATTTAAATCCAAGGCAGCAAGGAACTTTGCATAGTGATTGTCACGACCCGGGAGCACCCCCTAGTCGTAACCGGCGTACTTGACCTCGAAGAGGTCTAATACAAGCCTTTTAGCATTCATTCATCATATAGACATTAAAACCATAAGGAATTAAAAACTTTCTTCACCAAGAAAACATTTCATAAAAAAAAATAGCAAGCGGAAGACTTTCTAGACTTTATACATGATGTCTCAAAATCATTTAATACTTTAGAGTACAAAATTCGGGACTAATCCCATACACAACTTAAACAATACTAAAAAGACATAAAAGAACATATTAGGTATTGTCCTCGAATCTATGAGGACTCACCAAGTCTTCATCTTCAA
>JAJOOG010039698.1:0-18308 GCA_029582565.1 Solanum infundibuliforme
CTTCTCCTTCTCCTCCTTCTCCTCCTTCTCCTTCTTCTCCTTCTTCTTCTTCTTCTTCTCCTCCTCCTCCTCCTCCTCCTCCTCCTTCTTCTTCCTCTTTTTCTTCTTCTTCTTCTCCTCCTCCTCATCCTCCTCCTCCTCTTCTTCCTGCTCCTCCTCCTCTTCCTCCTCCTTCTCCTCCTCCTTGTTCTTCTTCTTCTCCTTCTCCTTCTCCTTCTCCTTCTCCTTCTCCTTCTCTTTCTCCTTCTCCTTCTTCTTCTTCTTCTTTTTCTTCTTCTTCTTCTTCTTCTTCTTCTTTTTCTTCTTTTTCTTCTTTTTCTTCTTCTTCTTCTTCTTCTTTCTAGTGAAAGGATTTTTGAGAGGGAATTGGGTTTCTTTTTGGTGAGTTGAGAGAATGATTTGGGATGACTTTATTAAGGGTCTAAAGTCTTTATATAGGTGGTCTAAACTAAGTTAAAACGACCCTACATAATCCCACTTAAAATAGGAAAGCCCTAAAGTGCCCTTTATTTAATCCTTATAACCGTCTCCAGGCCACCATTAATGATCACCCATCTACGGGGCATGGACAGACCCACGGCCCATACTGGTGGGGAATGGGTTGGTTACTGGAACTTGTGGGCCACCTACAGGGAGTGGGTGCAGCTGTGGGTCCACTGTTTTGGCAGCCTACTAGGGTCCTCTTTAAGGAGCTTTAGTTGGTCCTTGGGGAATCGTACCTTGACGTTCTAACCTAGAACCCTACATTTCAAGTACGGGAAATTATATCTATGACTCTAACCCTTACGTCAAGCTCTAGTTTAGCCTACTAGTTTCCGGGGTGTAACAATATCTCCCCCTTGGGAACATTCATCCTCGAATAGAACTCTAGGCGTTTCTTAAGGTCACGACTCTAGACTAGAAACCCATCATGCATGCAACTCAAAATAATGCTCAATTCAAAGGAGGAAACATCAACTCAAATTTAACCATATCAATGCATCATAAGGAAGTAGGAACTACATCTAACAACCCATTATGCATGGAATTTCAACATCTCTCTTGTTCTTAGTGGGAATTTCCTTCTCCAAGCTTAAATGAATACTCAACAATTATCATGGGGTCTACATGCAATATACTATAAAAAAGCATATCAAGACATGTTTGACGATTCATCTCATGAAGTCAAATAGGCAACTCATACCCAATACACAACAACATGAGAAAAGTCAATCATATAAAACTCATTTTATTTGAAAACATAAGCTTTCAAGAACATGCATAACTTAAGGAGATCATGAAACACATAAAAAACACTTGACTTCACATTAAGAACAAAATCATGAGGAACTCATCATCTTAATGCTAAAGGAGGAATAAAAGGAAAAATGATGAAGATATCGGGACATGTCATTGGCCCTTGGCCTCCCACGTAGAACCCTCACCTAAAGCCCTTACTAAAGGTCACTCCTTAACACTTTCTTGGAAGCAATTTCCTTGCTCTTCTATTTCTTAACTTACCGGTCTAAGATCTCTACCGATATTTCTAAGTTAGAGAAATTCTCATTAACTCCCAACTCTTCTTAAGTAATTTATGAATGTCGGACATCCAACACCCTTCTATATCCAAGAGACATGGAAAACCGGGCACACCAGTGCGACTCATTAAGCAACTCTAGTTCACAAGCCACCTTACCAACTCCACTTAAGACCTCATATGAGCCTACAAAAGTCGGAACTACACTTCCCAAACTCACTACACCTCTGAAAGTAAGAAATTCCAAGACAACCCATATCACAAATATCAAGAACACTCAACGACCTTTCTATATAAGCACCTCATCTCCCCTTTGGGAGCAAGCCTAAACAGACTCTTCTAAGCATCATTTCTTTAAATTCTAAGGTCAAAGCAAGTCATCACTAAGTCCTCACATCCATCACACGAGATGATATTAAACCATGGTGAATTACACTTCTACCCTTTTTAAAGGATTCTACTCACTCAACACATCTAGGCATTACTTAAACACCCTATTCATCAAATCTTTCTACCAACCCAAAACTCAAAATGGACAAGTAGGGTTCTACCATCAATATCATAAAACAACAATGAAACCTATTCATACAAAAGACAACATCCAGGTCTAGCATATCAAGTCACGAAAGACAAGCAATACCGGAACCTAATAAAGCATAAAACACATACCGGAACCATTAGGACGAACTTGCTTACCCTCTCCTCTCATAGCCTTTGCCTTTGGACAATCCCTCATTTTATGACAACTCTCACCACAATTAAAGCAACCTCTTTGCCGGTCAAACATCTACCCTCATGCTCTTTCAATTTTACTAAGGTCGGATCAAGATAACTCTAACCCATTTCAACCCATATCATCACCTTTGGTGGGATCTACCAACCAATCATATTTAGGTATTATCTGAACACCCTACTCAAAAATTACCATACTTAAGATAAATCTTAAAAGATAACAAACTCTTTGAAGTTGGTCAACACTTGAATTTTTCACCCTCACCTAACTAGGTGGTACATGCACCCCTCAAAGTAATTTTCAAGGCAAGACATAACCCAAACTTATGGCATATATTTTCCCCCTTCCACTCTTGGATAGGCTCATTCGGGAACTAACCAATTTGACTATATGGGTTCTATAATCACATAGGAGCATAACAATAATTCTACCAATCCATCCTAAGGATGACATCTAAATCTAACATATCAAGTCTTATCTAGTCACATGGCCATAATTGGTATCATAACCAACATTTTCTCCATGCTCCTTGTAGCATGAGCCCTTCGAGTAGTCATATCCCGAAAACCATCGGATAAGGAGAAAGACCTTATAGAGTTAAACTCTATGGCACGCCTTAGAGAATGAAAAAGTGAGATTTCCCAATGATCTAATAGCTTCCTCTTCATAAATGTGGCGCGCTTCACACTTAGGAACAAGAATCTACTAGACGTGGTTTTGAGAGAATCCTAGAATTATTCTAAACCTTGTGTGCTCTAATTACCAAGTTTGTCACGACTCAGGGGTACCCCCTAGATATAACAAAGTGTACTCAACCGTAAAGGGTCTCATACAAGCCCCTTAGCATATCATGAGATAGGACAATAGAAATTATGCGAAAATTTTAAAACTTTTCCATACAATCGAAGTCTTTTATAAAAACAAGCGGAGGTCTATAACACTGTATAAACCCATCTAATACAACTTGAATAACTCTCTGGGATGTAGCCCATACAAAAGTCTAAAACATAAAAGAACTACATAAAGGAAAGGTGATCACATCCTCGATGCTATGATGATTCACCAAGACTTCAACTCCTTGCTCTACTAGAAACAGAGGCACGAGAATGGAACTCAATATTGCCAAACCCTACATTTGATAAGAATGTAGGAAAAAGTATGCGTTAGTACAAAAATTTACTAAATATGATGGCTAGCATAATCATCAACATAAGCATATAAAAGGCATTAGTCAAGATAAGACATATACGATAATCATAAGAAACAATAACATGAGTCATCAGCATAAGAGACTGATGCTTCTCGTGACCAATGACACTGATGTACGGTTTGAGTGTCTACGATCATCGATAATATAGTAACCCAACCAAGGGTTGAGGTCGTGTCCCAAGGGAGTGGTAGTGAAAATAGTAGTTAGGCTAGAATTTTGTTCTAGTTAGCTGTAGATTGAGAAATTATCGAATAGAAACAAAGTAAATTCAAATGGATGACACCAAAGTGTCAAATATCAATGGGGGGTTTGTCACAAGTATAGTTAAAACGACAAAAATAAAGAGAAAATTCAAGTATTGGGAGAAGTTCTTAGAGTGTGACCGCAATATATATTGATATAAATCGTTGGGTATATGCTTTCGATAGGAAATTTCGAAGATAATAGTGACTAGGCTAAGCTTTAGATGGAAATAAGTTCCCTCTCGAGCAACTTACCCTGTTTCAAATGGTTTCCTCTCGGACACCCATTTGCGGCATGAATGCCAGCGTATACCTTACCTCACTCAATCTCTCGAGTTGAGTGTTAGGATATGGGACTAGGGCTCACCCTCTCGGGCTGAACCTCATGTCGACCCACTCCTTAGGCCATCAGTCTAGTGGTCTTGGTTTCACGACCACTCTCTCAAGCAAGCTGGAAACACATGGGTGGTTTTGTATTTGCAACTACAAACCCATTAAATTAAACCACAACCACTAGGTTAAATCACCATTAAAATACATCTAACCTATCAGCAAGCAATATCAACATATATTTGCTAAATCACACCCGAAGAATGGAGTTTTTAGCCACACATCAAGAAATAAGAAATTATACCTAAAATGATAGAGAAATCAAATGGGTATAAGAAATTAAACCTTAATATAAGTAAAGGAATAAGAATGGATAAGACCCACTTCCAATTTTTGGAAGATGAACTCCTTCTCTCTCCAAGTCACCCAAAACCCCTCTCCAAACTTGAGAGAAAATATCCCAAATAGTACTATTCTATTATGAAAATTATAATAATAAATCCACTCCTTAAAATTAATAAAGAGTTAAGTATTTATAGACTTAAGAAATTAGTGTTGGCGGATCGCTTGACGAGGTTAGTCGATGTCGCCGAATAACTCGGCGACTCGCCCTTTTTTTGTTGCATCACCGTTTCGTGCTTGCCTTCAGCATCTTCACGTTCTGGACCATTGGGCAGTATAGTACTGCTTCGCGGAACTATTCGATGAAGCGCCCACTACTCCTTTCATTGCCTTTTTTATCCTTCTCCTTCAGGGCTTCGTGTACTGGAACAAAGGGCGGAGTGCGTCCCTTCGGGGAAGCGCCAAGTGTGCTTGGCATTGCTCAGGCTTCAAGTTCTTCGTTCTTTTCAGCCTTTTGTTCCTTTTTGCGCCTAAGTGTCCATGCTTCCACTAAAACTTCAAATACCTGAAACTTAAGAGTTTTCATCAGATATTGAGACAAAGTAAGCATTTGAGGGCACTATTTCTATCAAAATAAAGCCCTAAATGAGTCCAATTTGTGGACTCATCAACACCCCTAACTAAAACTTTTGCTTGTCCACAAGCAAACTTAAGTTCAACATTTGAATAAGGATGTCTCAAACAGTGCTACATATGACTCAATCATGAATGCACACAACAAGACTAAATTTACTTATGCAAGGATCAATTGTGTACTAAAAGATTTGAGTTGTGACACACCATTACCAAAGATTCTCTTGTTCGCAATACTTGCTACTTGTGCAAGTTCAAGCTCAACAAAAAGTATCTAATTGCCCTCACATAAAGAATGATTCCATATTCACACAGAGGTTAATCAATTCAAGATCAAGAATCAGATGCAACGCTCACACTCAAAAAAAGGAACACAATGCATTTTTTTTCACCCATAGGTTTGCACTTATTTTCCTATCGACTTTCGATTCGGCTTACTCAAGATCAAAAAGGATTTGCTAAGGCTTGTAATGGGGATGAGTGCAAAGGTATTGTCATTTAGGTTCAGTTATTTTTTCCTCGTGAGATGTGGTATTCTCAAGGCATTCCCTTCTTTTCCTTTATCAATTCTTTTTGTAGTGCTTCTAAGTCATCTCTTTATTCACTTCCATGGATTGCTTGGAAACCCGATTTCCTTTGTACTTTATTCCACAATTTTTTTTTCTTTTTTTAAGAGGTTCCATTTTTATGCAATACCATGGGTTAAAGGGGGACTTTTCTTGCACTTCTTGACTTCTCCTTTTCCTTTTCACCACACCCCCAACTTAGGCTTTTGGCCTAAGTTGGCTATTCGCTAAACCACAAATCAAGAGGATTATAGGTAGTGGGTCAAGTAAGGTCTAAGGTTCATCAAGGTTCTACCAAAGAAAGGTAAGGCTCAAAGGGTGTTCAAAAGAGTTTCACATGCTCACGGGTAGGCCACAAAAGAGGTATAGGTTAAATTTGGCTCACACTCTCTAAAGTTGCCTAAGATCATCTCAAAAGGACACCTTTCTAAATCAATCAGACTAACGGGGCAAATTATGGGTTTATTCATGTATTGTTCAAAGTAAGCTCATCACACAAGGCATCGATACTTAAGTCATACAAGACTATACACTTTCGGTAGACTGCAATGGTCATTACAAGAGAATCAATTTGAGAAATGGCTAATCACAACGAGATGCAAAGAGTTCACATATTCTCTATGCAACTTCATTTCTTCTCGTCGTAGCCGCACATTCATGTTTGTTTGATTGAGAGCACTATTCAAGTCATCGGTATTGATCGAAACCGAGACTTGAATTTGTACAAGAACAACCACTTTCAACACAATAGGTGGCGAAAATTTTCCAAAAATAATATTTTTTTGGAAAGATCAATTTTTTTTCTTCAATTTAACCCAAAAGAGAACCATAAGCTCAACCAATAGCAAAGTAGTTTTTAAAAACACATTTAAAAATAGACAACCCAAATGTACACCAAAACACAAGTATCCGAAACAAGCAAAACAAGGTGGTCCTCACCCCACCGCAAATAAAAACATTTGTCCTCAAATGCAAATAACAAAAAAAACATCATTCCAAATGAGTACAAAATTGCTAAAAATAATTTCGGGGTTCGGAAAACCAAACTTAGATGCCGATTAAAATACTTTTGAAATGCTAGGCGGCAATGTAATCCACTCCAACCACTAATTATCGACTACAATACTAAAGGCAAGAAATAATCTAGAAAATACTACCTTAATGTGAAGTTGAGAAGTTTAATTCTGAGATTTTTGGAACTTTATAACCATTCAGTTCTTGTCCATTCGGTGATGTTAGTCAACTCGCCGACCCACTCAGCGGTCCGCCGATTGGTTATTTATCTCACCCTATCTTCAAAATCTTCAATTTTCTGGGGGGTGATATCAGCGGTCTGCATCAAGATCGCCAAGCAAGTTGGCAATGCGCTGAGCTGCTTTTCGAGTTCGCCGAGTTTTACATGCTCCGTAAAACTCTTGTATTGAATCAAACAGCAGATCCAGTCGGGCACGCCGACCATTTTAGCGACTCGCGGAATGGACTTTCTACACGCCAACCTGAGATTTTCCACACTTTCCTCAATTTATCTGCAACATCAACACCCCATTATTTATAAAAGTAAAATAGTAAATTTACGACTTGGGTTGCCTCCCAAGAAGCGCCTTCTTTAACGTCGTGGCACGATGCAACTCCTCACTCAAGTTCCATTAGTGAGGTTTGCCTCATTTTCATGAGCCTACCCCTCTTTTGACTCTAGGTAGAGGACCTGCATACACAAACAATAAACAAAGAAAAATAAAACTAAAAGTAAAATTAGTAAAAACTACACTTAAAAGAACAAAATGCTCTAGCTAAATACATTTTCACGTGACACCACTCCCCGACAACTATGCCATTTTGATGCTTATCGTGACCAATGACACTAACTTATGGTTCAAGTGTCTACGATCGTCCATAATATAGTAACCCAACCAAGGGCTTGGGTCGTATCCTAAGGGAGTGGTAGTGAAAATAGTAGTTAGGCTAGAATTTTGTTTTAGTTAGCTGTAGTTTGAGAAATTATTGAATATAAACAAAGTAAATTCTACTGGGTGACACCAAAGTCTCAAATATGAATGGGGGGTTTGTCACAAGTATAGTTAAAACGACAAAAATAAAGAGAAAATTCAAGTATGGGGAGAAGTTCTTGGGGTGTGACCGCAATATATATTGATATAAATCGTTGGTTACATGCTTTCGATAGAAAATTTGTAAGATAGTAGTGACTAGGCTAAGCTTTAGATGGAAATAAGTTCCCTATCGAGCAACTTACCCCGTTTCAAATGGGTTCCTCTCGGACACCTATTTGCCGCATGAAGGGCTGCCTACGCCTTACCCCACTCACTCTCTTGAGCTGAGTGTTAGGATATGGGACTAGGCCTCATCATCTCGGGCTAAACATCATGTCGACCCACTCCTTAGTCCATCAGTCGAGCAGTCTTGGTTTCGCGACCTCTCTCTCGAGCAAGCCGAAAATGCATAGGCGGTTCTGTATTTGCAACAATAAAACCATTAAATTAAACCACAACCACTAGGTGAAATCAGCATTAAAATACATCTAATCTATCAGCAAGCAAGACCCAACAATAATATCAACACATATTTGCTAAATCACAACCCAAGAATGGAGTTTTTAGCCACAAATCAAGAAATAAGAAATTATACCTAAAATGATAGAGAAATGAAATGGGTATAAGAAATTGAACCTTAATATATGCAAAGGAAGAAGAATGGAGAAGACCCACTTCCAAATTTTGGGAGGATGAACTCCTTATTTCATCAACTCTCCCAAAAACCCTCTCCAAACATGAGAGAAAATATCCCAAAAATGTACTATTCTATGTTGAAAATTATAATAATAAATCCACTCCTTAAAATTAATAAAAAGTTTAGTATTTATAGCCTTCAAACATTAGTGCTGATGGATCACTCGACGAGGTTAGTCGATGTCGCCGAATGACTTTGCGACTTGCCCTTCTTCTGTTGCATCACCATTTCGTGCTTGCCTTCAGCATCTTTACATTCTAGACCATTAGGCAGTATAGTACTGCTTCGCGGAACTATTCGGCGAAGCGCCGACTGCTCCTTTCATCGCCTTTTTGATCCTTCTCCTTCAGGGCTTCGTGTACTGGAACAAAGGGTGGAGTGCATCCCTTCGATGAATCACCAAGTGTGCTTGGCGATGCTCAGGCTTCAACTTCTTCGTTCTTTTCAACCTCTTTGTTCCTTTTTGCGCCTAAGTGTCCATGCTTCCACTAAAACTTCAAATATCTAAAACTTAAGAGTTTTCATCAGATATTGAGACAAAGTAAGCATTTGAGGGCACTATTTCTATCTAAATAAAGCCCTAAATGAGTCCAATTTGTGGACTCATCGGAGACATCATCATAAGATTTAGACTAAAAGCATAAGACATACCAACATAATAATAAGCATCATCTCAAACCTAGACACAATGTAAACATTAGTCATCATAAGGAATAGTTCATATACAAAGTCAATACTTAGATCTTCATATCATAAGCGCACCACTTCATAAATAACCACTAAGTATACTTGTTTAGTGCATGGATAAGACCCCATAATCCCATTCATGCTAAGTATACCCTTTGCGCAGCATGATCATACTTAGCATCTTGACCTCATCCTTAACTTATTTCTCATAGACAAGGGAACATTCACCTTTAGTCACACATGTATCAGAAAGCAACTATAGCAAACCAAACTAGGAATACATCATAAGCAAAGTCAAAAGCATGTTCATTACATAGATCATTATAACATAAGAGGAACATATCATGACTACATTGAAAGCATACTTGTGCAATGCATGAGTAAGAACCCATAAATCTCACTCATTCTAAGTAAAGCATCTTGAGTAACCATAATTCATAATTCATAATCTTGTTATGATAGTGGGAATTAGCCGTAACTGACATAGACCATGTGAGCTTAACATGGAATCCGATTTTACCCACACCAAAAATGGTTGTCTTACTTGTGTAAGGTAACACCATTGCGTGATAGTGATGAGTCCGAGATTTGGACTCATTTAGGGTTTTGTTTTGATAGGTTTAGTGTCCTCAAATGCCTAATTTAATCTATAAACTGATGTTAATGCCTTGATTTTCAGGTATATGGATTGAGGAGCAAAGAAAAGATACTAGTAGGCAATAAGGAACAAAACAAACTAAAGAAGTGAAGAAAGGCAAGCCTGATGATCTCTAAGAGCACTTAGCGACCCACCGAGTGGTATTTTGAGCGCCTAAAGTTCCAGTGTGCCAGCCCTGAGGGAAGAAACCAAGTTTGCAACAAAAATAGGCAGTCGGTGAATCTCTGAGCAATTCCGCGATGCCAAGAGTTATCGCCAAAAGTTACAGGACTTGAGGATGCTGAGAGCCAATGCAAAAAGGTAATAGAAAGAAAGAGGGTGGCTCGACAAACCACTCGACGAGCCCGACTACCTCACCTTATGGCCCTTCATGGCTTATTCTTGGCGTCTATAAATTAGATTTTGAACAATTAATTTAGCAGGGTGAATTAGTCTAGAGCAGTTTTCTCTTGAGTTTTTGATAGTGTCTTAGTAGACTTAAAGGTTTTTGAGACTCAATTTGGAGATTTTTTACAAGTGCGTTGCGAATTTTCTACGAATTGGAGCATTGTAAAGGCTTAATTACTCTTACCCAGTTGATGGCTATTCGATTTCATAGCCGTTTTTACTCTTTCATGATGTTTGTCTAACACCCCATTTCTTGGAGTGTGATGATGTGATTATGGGTTGAATTAGTTTATGGTTATTGCTAATTACTAGTTTAAATGTTGTATTGAAGTGGGTTTAATTATTAGTTGTGGTTTCATTTATGAATTGTAGTTGCAAGTGTAGTTATAATTTTGTGTTCTTAACTTGCTCAAGAGAGAGAGAGGTTTTTGAACGAAATATTGTGATTAATGGTTTGTAGGTATTGGTATGATTTGGGTTCAGCTCGAGAGTGTGAACCCTAATCCCAATCATACCCATCTTGCTCGACAGAGAAGATGTATTAAGGTTGTGAGTTTTTCTTAATTTTAATGTTTATAGATGTTCGTGAGAAATCACCTGAAGCAGAATAGTTGTTCGAGAGAAAGCTATTTCAGTTATAATCTAGCCTACCCACTGATATTTAGATATTGATTAGTAGTTTCAATTACCCATATAGCGAAAATTACCTATAATTGATCACATCCCGAGAATTCCACTCCTTATTGGTATTCCATCATTATTTGACTGCGTTGTCGTTGATAATTGCAATGAAACTCCCCCTCCAATTTGACATTCGTGTCACCTATTTTGACTCGTTTATATGTCTTTTTCGATAATATCTATCCCTATAGCTAGTTGGATCACATTTGTACCTCATAACTGAACTTTAAACACGTACCACTCTCAATGAGTTTGACCCCTACTCATCGTTGGGTTGTATACTGCTTAACGATCGTTTGCACCTAGAATATGATGAGGTGTGGTTGAAACTTTAATCAAAATTGGGCCGTTGTCGGGGACATATCCCCAGAAGTTGATATTGATGCAGTACCTGCAAAGGTAGCCTCGCCTACTCTGGCCTCCGGTCCTTCAGGTACTTCCGGTTCCACTCCCTCTCAGGCCTCAAGTTCTTCTGCTGCTGCCCCACCCTCTAGAGTTGCTGCTGGTTCCACCACCTCCAGACCTCCGATCACTTAGGCCATGCTCATCAAGATGGGCAACCTAGCCCATTCTGTCGATGTACGAGCTTCCTGGCTGGAGGCCGAGGTACCCAGGAGGATTGAGTGAAGTATCACTGCTGCACTGACACCTTTCCAGGCTTCCATTGATTCTCTCACGGAGAGAGTAGATATTTGCAAGATAGGACAAGGGATGACTACCGAGGTTACGACTTTGAAAGGCAATGTTTCTGAGCTTAGGAATGATGTGGACCATCTGAAGTCCACATAATTCACTACGTTATTTGCGACGGTGGAGATCCCTAATGATCCAAGTGTTGAGAATCCAGCTTGTGCTGAGGTACCTCTGGCTACCACCATAGATGATATTATAGAGGATGCAATTGCTGCTCAGTTTGAGGTCGAGATCGATGAGGAGCAGCTTTAGGAGCGAGATGCGGCTGTTTATGAGGATCTGGCTGACATATAGTGTACCATGTTCGAGACTGCTTGACAGGCCTCCTTAAGAGACACTACTATTGAAATTTCTAGTGCAGTTGCAATTGATGCTACACCGGGCAGTGATCCCTATCCTCAGAGTGTTACCCCGGGCATTAATTCCTCGACCGATGGAGTGACTGAGTAGACATGATACTTTTTACCTCCCTCTCTGTTGTTTTTACTGATTATTTTTCTTACTTGCATTTTAGGAAAACTAAAAACTTTTGTGGGTGTGGTGAGGTATTTCCATACCTACCTCTTGTGATTCTATTTTGTTTGTTAATATTGGGTTTTGTTGATCTATGTATGTGTTTTGATCTTAATCTTGTGGATTCTTGAGCTTGTGGCCTCTTGTTTTGAATGGAAATCGTTTTGAACCTAATTTTTTATAAAAAAAATTGCCATGTCTTTTGTGTGTTATGGTGGTTTTTCTTGTGTGAATTTGAGTATCGATTGTGATCAATACCAATGACTTGAGTAGTGCTCTTAATTGAATAAAATGAATGAGCGGCTATGAAGAGGCCAATGAAGTTGCATAGACAATTTGTGAACTTTTAGCATCTCGTTGTGACTAGCCGATTAACAAATGAGTCTCTTGTGATGAACATTGCACACTAGCTAGAAAGTGTGGAGTCTTGTTTGATATTGGTGTCAATGTCTTGTGTGATGAGATTACTTTGAACACTGTGTGTGATGACACCTAGAATTTTCCCAGTTGGTCCAGTTGACCAAGTGTGGCAAGCAATTGAAATGATCTTAGGCAACAATTTTGAAGAGTGAAAGCAATTTGACAATATGCCTCTTTTGTCCAATCGAGTGAGATGAGAGAACCTTTCTTGGCACATTTTGAGCGTTACCCTTTTTCTTGGAAGAAACATGAAGAATTGTCACCTCTCTGTATTCATTCACGCATAACTTTCATGAAGTGTGGTCTGTTTGAATAGCCAACTTAGGCCAAAAGCCTAATTTGGGGGTGTGGTCAAAAGAGAAGGACAGTCAAGAAGTGTGCGAAATCCCCCTTTGAGTAATGGTTTTGAAAAAGATTGAACCCCTCCATGTAAACAAAAGAGAAAAGAGAAAAGAGAAAAGAAGCAAAGTAAAAGAATGAAAAAGTTATGAAGTAAAGTGGTGGAATTTGCAAAAGAAATGGGGTAACTGGTAGTTCATATGAAGTTGAATAATGGGGTGGATTATGAGCATGTTTTAAATGTTAAAGAAAAAGTGGAAAGTGATGTTCAAACCATACTTCATGAAGGTAGAAGACATTAAGCCTAAATGACCATACTTTGATACTCAGCCCCATTACAAGCCGTGAAAACACCCTTGTAATCCTAAGTGGGCTGAAATGAATGTTGATTGGAAAATAAGGGCAAACCTATGGGTGATGTCATGCATGTGTTATCTTTGTGAGTGAGAGGGTTGTATGTGATTCAAGAACTTTAAAATTGTTGAGAAATTGTGTGTGAATATGGAATGATCTTTGTTGTGAGGGCATTTGAGTTCCTTTATTAAGCTTGAACTTGCATTTGTAGCAAATATTGTGAACTTGAGCATTTGTGGTAATGGTGAGTCACAATTTGATTCTTTGAGTGCACCACTGATCTTTGCATGAGTAGTTTGAAACTTGTTGTGTACATTCATGATTGAGTCTTATGAAGCACTAATTGAGACATCCTTTTTGAACTGTTGATCTTGAGTTTTACTTGAGGAAAATCAAAAGTTTAAGTTGGGGTGTTGATGAGTCAGAGATTAGGACTTATTTAGGGCTTTGTTTTGATAGGTTTAGTGTCCTCAAATGACTAATTTAGGCTATAAACTAATGTTAATGCCTTCATTTTCAAGTATATTGACTGAGTAGTAAAGCAAGGACACTAGATGGCAAAAAGGAACAAAACAAACTGAAGAAGTGAAGAAAGGCGAGCCTGATGATCTGCACGAGCACTTGGCGAACCGTCGAGTGGATTTTTTAACCGCCTAAAGTTCCAGTGTGACATCCCTGAGGGAAGAAACCAAGTCGGCGACAGAAAAGGGACAGTCGGCAAATTGGCGAGCAGTTCTGCGATGCAAAGAGTGATCTCCCAAAGTTACACGACTCGAGGATGCTGAGAGCCAACCCTAACCCCAATCCTACCCATCTTGCTCAAGAGAGAAGATGTATTAAGGTTATGGGTTATTCTTAATTGCTATGCTTGTTGATGTTCGAGAGAAATCACTTGAAGCAGAATAGTTGTACGAGAGAAAGCTATTTGAATTATAGTCTAGCCTACCGACTAATATTTAGCTATTTATTAGTAGTTTCAATTACCATATGGTGAAATTTACCTATAATAGCTAACATTCCAAGAATTCCTCTCCTTATTGTTATTTCATCATTATTTGAATGTGTTGTAGTTGATAATTGCAAACCAACCCCCCCTCCCCCAATTTGAATATTTTGTCACCCCTTTTGACTTGTTTATAAGTCTTTTCCGATAATATCTATTCCTATAGCTAGTTAGTTCACATTTGTGCCTCATAACTAAACTTTGAACACGTACCACTCCTTGTGGGTTCGACCTCAACTTATTGTTAGGTTTTATACTGCTTAACGATCATTTGCACCTAGAATTGGATAATATGTGCTTGAAACGTTAATCAATTAGCTTTTAGGTTGATCCATTAGCTAAATAACCTATGGGGGAACGTAGTTTATGGGATAAGGAGATTGCTACAACAGACCCGCCTTTTCTGACAGCGAATCTTCCATCTCAACAGATTGCCTCAAGGAATTCGGCCTTTTTGACGGATGAGATTCCTCCTAGAAACCCGTCCTTTCTGATAAGGGAGTTTCCATCTCACATCCATATCCACTCAGTGCTAAGCATAATTCTCACGGGGAACTTGTTAAGTCATGACTTGTTTCATTAGAAAAGCTCTTTAGATCATGCGTTAGAATAACCTTTCACCATCCATGTCTACATGTAACATTAGATTCAATTAGGTGAGAATTGCCTTTCAAACTTAGAATCTTCATTATGTGAGAAAACTTTTCACGTCATGTTCATTATGTGTTCATGAGAATAGCCTTTCAATGAATCACAACAACCTTATCATAATCATGGACACATCATTCATAGTCATGCATAAGTGTATATGTGAGAATAGCCTTTCAACAACACCACAATTACATCATAGTCATAATCACTTTACTCTCAAAGTGTTCTTAAAGCATATACATAACTTTCATAAAACATGCCAAATATCATATGTTTCCCTTTCAAGGGTCAAAGCTCATATCCAATCAAAACATATAGAATGACTACATTAGACATGGATATAATAACAATTCAAGTAATCAAATCATTACATGCATGATCTCATATACTCATTGTAATACCCCGGAAATTAGAAGACTAAACTAGAGCCTTATGTTAGGGTTCTAGAATTTTGAAATGAGGGTTAGAGTCGTAGATAAAAATTCCCGTACCTAGAATGAGGGGTTTAGGGGTTAAAACGTCAAGGCATGTGTTACACGCCGTAGTTTAGAAGACCATCTTGGGTTTAATTGAGGGTTAAAAAGGCAATGCCAAGGAAAAGGGGCAAAGCCTAAGCCAAAGGCCAAGGCTGCCCCAACCATCACCATGACGAGTGGTCATTACCACTATTCGTGGGAGGCCTTGTGAAGGTTCTTAGCATGGTGGGAGGCAAGACCTTCGGACAAGGCTACTGGACCATGGACCACGGGCCACTTCACGATCAGTGGTGAAGACCACGACCAGCGGGAAGGCTCGTGGTCATGCCTTAGCTTTGTAGAGGCCAAGACACACTATCCAAGCCACTGCTCAAGGACCACGGGCAGGACCACAGGCAGTGGTCTTGACAACGGCTCGTGAAGTCTAGTCGCGGTGCTTGAGAGTAGGGTGCATGTGAGGGGTCTTTTAGTAAATTCCTTTTTAGTTGGTTTTAAGTGGGGGTCATTTTATATGGACTTTATTCACCTATATAAACTATTTTAAGTCATTAACCACCCCAACTAAGTAATTTATTCCAAAAACCCAAAAGATCCCAAAGTTCATCTTCTAAAAAAGCCTCTCTTTAGAAAACCCAAGAATGAGAAGAAGAAGAAGAAGAGAGGGTCAAGCTAGCTCAACTTCCTCCATTGATACAAGTTTTGTGAGGGCTTTACAATTACGGTATGCTGTCTTATTCATCTATGGACTCTTCCATCCATAGAGCCCCCTAAATTTCCCCCAATTGTGAAAATAAAAACCAAAACCTAGCTAAGGTTTCTTCCTATGTTGTGGGTAGGGTTGACTATGATTCCAATTGAGTGGATAATACATTTTTTTGATTGATTTAGCATTGAATTATGATATTATGATGAATTTATATGTTTTCCATGGCTAGCCCTAGTTTAATTGAAGAAATTGAAGAATGTGGGTTTATGCCTTGTGAAGTGAAATTGAGGATTCATAGGTGATCTTCTAGAATTGATGTCATGTATAGAAATTGTTCAAGAATAGAAGCATGTGAACGTGAATTGATTAGAATAAAGGATATATGATTTATCATGACTAGTAATGATTGAGATTGGAGCTATATGATGAATTATGACTAGAATTGCTTAAAGATGAAGCTTATGACTAGAATGTCATGTAATCTAGATATGTATGATGATATAAAAAATTAAAGCTTTGAGAGTAAAGATAATATGGTGAATGATGTATGCTAGGGCTTTTAGAAGTAAGTCTAATAGGATGAGATAGCTCGCATGAAATTGGTAGAATATTGGATATAGTTATTGTGGAAGGATTTTACCCAGATGACCTACTTTGTAAACATATGAATGCATGAATGTAGAATGTGGAAGGTCTTCTCACATGGAATGATTCTAGGTTAAAAAGATAATCACCTAAAATGTATCAAAGCGTGTTAGACTAGAATAGCTTGAATTTGTGGCATATGACCCCTTCATGTATAGCTTGGCTTGGTAAGACAAGACCAAGATGGTAGCTTGAGGTAGGAGTTCTCATGGTAGCTTAGGATGGAGGAACCATACTCTCCTAAGGGTATCTTGAATTAGCATTGTAAGATGCTTTCATGGTATCTTGAGTTAGTGGTAGTCATGGTAGCCTAGGATTGAGGACACAAATTTCTCCTAAGGTAGCTTGAACTAGCATTTTAGAATGCCTTCATGATAACATGACTTGGTTAGGCCAAGACAATTTCATGATAGCACAGGATTGAGAAATCATTCTCTCCTAAGGGTAGCTTGCATTAGCATCATAAAATGTTTGCATGGTATCTAGGATGGGACACTTCTACCCTTCCTTGAATAGCTTGAACTTGCATGATAGTATGCCCTCCATGATAGCTTGACTTAGCATAATGTAGTCATATTAGCTAGATGATTAGCTTGGTCTAGCCTAGTAGGGTGCTATTCCTTTATAACCTTGAATTGATAACTTCTGATCATTCATGTTGGATGTCTTGCCTTGTACTAAGAAAAAAAGTACCTTAAATTAGTAGAGGCAAATAGTAAAGATGGACTAGTGATTGAATAACGCTATCAAAGTCAGTTCATCCAATTCTAAGCGTCAACGATCGTTATTCAATATATAACCCAACTAAATGAGTTGGGGTCGAATCCCACATGGAGTGGTACGTGTTGAAGACTCAATAGTAAAGTGTGAACATGGTCAAATAAGTCTTAGGAATAGACATTATTGAATAAAAACATGATTCAAATGAGGAGGTAACAAATGTCAAATAAGGGGGTTTTTATTTTAATTATCAACTACAACAACAACAAACAATACGAAATAACAACAATGAGACGGGTTCTTGGGATGTGATTCGATTATAAGCTAATGTAGACAAATGGGTAATTGCAACTATTAGAAAATAACAAGATATTAGTGATTAAGCTAGACTATAGATGAGATAACCTTTATCTCGAACAATTTACCCCGAATCAAGTCTATATCTCTCGAACTATATATGCTCTCCTCTTGCACCTCAATCTGCTCCTCGTCAGTCTATGCTTCCAACTCATTAGCAGCCACATCATCCATCGGTAGATCTGTAGTGATGACCGGAGGAATCTCAGAACTGGCTGGGGCATCCACATCATCTGCTGCCTCTAATAATGAAGTGAAGTCCGTGGACTACAAGTAGTCCACGTCCTTCCTTAGATCTACAACCTCGGCTTACAAAGCCGTCACCTCAGAAGACTCCACCTATCGACGCTCACAAGTCGCGACTCTCACTGTCAAATCATCAATAGAAGTCTGGAAGGGTGTCGCTGCAGCAAGGATAGCACTCTCAAACTGAAATGACCCAAAAAGTTCTTAAAAATGTGCTTCGGAAGTTACCGGAAACTTGTTTAGCTATATATAAAAATCTGTTTCGTTTTTGAAAAATCCGACTACATATTCTTGTTTAGGGGGTCAAATTGAGTGGGGAATGGGTCTAACCCAAATTTTAGAGCAACCGTATCAAAATCCGAGATTTCCAAGTGAAGCCTTTTTCGAGGGTCTACTTTGGAGGGTCATATCTCCTAGCACACAAATAATTGGGTGGCCAATAACATATCCATGGA
>JAJOOG010039699.1:0-25810 GCA_029582565.1 Solanum infundibuliforme
AAGAAAAAGTAACAAGGGGGGGGGGGGGAGGGGGTTGTAAGTAAAATAATAGATTGTTGGTTTTAATTAATAAGTAACAAGTAAACAAGATTCACAATTTAAGATATCAATATAAGATGGAAACTATGGTATATGTCTTCCCCACAAGCTCTTAACGCAATATTCCTAATAATAGTAATTATATCCTAGTGTTTAACATGCAAGGCTGATAAGTTAGGTATCCCTAAGTGATTGGTAATCCAACTAGGAACTTTCACCTCGAAACTTGGTAAATCTACAAGTGTGTGCTTTACTAACCCTTACCTTTACCCCATATTAGTCCTCGTGTCAATTGAGTTGGGTATTCACCGTCACCTCAACTAATTAAAGTCAAACTATTAGATAGCACCAACTGCTTAACTAAATCTCTTTTTTTTAATCATTTTCTCATTCATTAACCCCTTAGTAAGGCAACTAGGAACGAGGCGAGTTCTAACATTGCACACCGCTAGAAAGAATTTTAAACGAAAAGATTAACAATATTTGCATCAACACTTACTCAAGAATTACTTTGTTATTAGTCATATGTTGTTAATTGCACATGGTTCCCGCAACCCTAGTTGTTGATTTAGCTACTCATGCTTGAGAGTTCACAATTCATATTGGGTTACTAAAAGAAATCACAAACTTACAATTAGAGTCGATGAAAACTGAAATCTTGACTTGAAATTCAAAGTGCAAATTGCATAAAACCAATTCTCGGAATTAAATTGCTTAGAGTTTGAAAAATTATTCCAAAAGACAAAAACAAAAGTCTCTAATAGGCTCTAACACCCAAAAATGAACTTAATAACTAAAATTTATAGTCTTTAAATCCTAAACAAACTAGGAAAGAAAATAAGGAAAACTGGGTCAGACGTGGTTTTCGATCGACGACACGACCTACGGACCGTGGATCAACCTACGTCCGTGGTTCAGCACTTAGAAAATATTTTAGGACCTTTAAACGATGGTCCCACCTACGGTCCGTGGATTGTACTATAGTCTGTCCTGTCCCTCTACGGTTGAAGAGATGGAAATCAAGTTTCTGATAAGAAACGACGGTCGTGCAGGACGGTCTGTCATTCACTCTACGGGCGTTGTTTGCCTCTGTGGTTCCACACTTGGTAAGACATCCTTGAACTCACATCCACGATCCCTTACCTATGGCCCGTCAATGGAACAACGGTCCATGATTTGGCTCCGTTGACTGCTATTGCTGCCACTTCAGTTCTTTTTTCTCTCAATCCCTTCCGAACCTATTTCCTACAAAGATTACATTAAACCATTATATCTAATAACAAAACAGCCCAAGACACACACAAAATCTAAGTGAAATGCATCAAAAATACCATAAACTCACGGTAATTCAACACCCTTAACTTAAACTTGTTGTTTGTCCTCAAGCGACACACTAAAACTCTAAAGGACACTCATGTAAAAGCAAACATACAAACTCAACCAATCACATGACTTTGTCAATCAATTCCATCACTTAGTGCAAATCTATTCATTTAGGATCAACAAGCTAACTCGTGCAGATCAAAACATGACATAGACAAAGCAATAGATATCACCACATACAGTTACTACAATTACCAAGGTACCAACTCTCCAACAATGTAACTAGTGCCCTCACCTCAAAGAAACCTTTTTCACACAAAAAAACTAATTTTTAAGCTTAATGATTCAGTCAATACTCACCCTTAGAAGTGAATTCAGTACCATAGGATTGCCCTTATTTTCAGTTCATAGACTCTCCAAACTAGTCAGTAGGATAACTATAGGACTTTATTAGCTTGTAACGTAGGCTCACGGTAAGGTAGGATACATTTGGGTACTTTTAGTGAATTTTCTTCCCCCTTTGGCATTACATTTGCTATTTACCTCTTTTCTCAACCAATTCTGACATTTTTATTTTCTACTCTTTTCCTTGACTTTCTTCAGCACAGATGTGACTTGACTCTTTCATTCTTCTTTTTCCACTTTTTCTTTTTCTTTTACTTCTTCTTTCTTTGGTTTTTTTCCAGCATCATTATATATATTTTTGTTTCTCTTGAATATAGTCACATCTTTTTGCATCTTTTTTCTCCTTCTATTCACAACTCTTTTCATTCAATTTCCTTTTTCACAACCACCCTCAACTTATGTTTTTTGCATGAATTGAGGTGCAAAATGTCCGAGGTTGGACCTAGGGCCGAGATTAAGGTATCTTCTAATTTATCCACCCTCAACTTAGGCTTTTGGCCTATGTTAAGGTGCACATGTTTTAGGAGGGACCAGGGCCAAAACAGTCTATAAGGGAAGGTGAGTTAGGTGTTTTGATAGAAGTGGTATTCATTAGGCTCAAACATTAGGATCAAAGGGAGCATTTATTTATTTTGGTTGGATTCTTTTAGGCTTAAGTGGACTTACTTGAACTAGTGCCTATGATCATTTCCCAATTTCTAGCGTATATTATCTTAACAGGACTAACGAGGCAAGTTCTTGATTGACACATATTGCATGGAAATAAAATATCCTCACACAGACTTTGCAAGTTGTTTCATTATCGAATTATTGAAGAACCTAGTTCAAGTTTTAGCATAAGCCATGCTATCATACTGATTCCTCTCATGCACATAAAGATCCAAAACATTCAACTCATTAAGCCTATGATTCTAGAACATTTCAAAAATTTCTTACAAGTATCAATTTCATGCTCTATGCCATCACGCTTTCTTTCTTTTTATCTACTCAACATAAAAGTAAAACAGTCCCTTGGGGAAAAAAAACACAAGCAAGAAAACCCTAAGGGTGAGTTATAAGTTGGGTTACACAGACTTTACCCTATCATTAACAACCCATTTACCCCACCCTCATGAAAAAAATGGTGCAATTTCCCTCAATTCACAAAAAAGAAAAATAAAGCATAGGGTGAAGCAAACATGTGGCGCATATGCATCGAAGACCCATCAAGAGGCGGGTGGGTCTGGTTTCCCTGAACCTGCTGGATCAGCGGTAGGAACTCCATTAGTAAAACCCTCATTAACAATGGGAACATCATCAGTAGTGCTCCTCGAACTAGATGGGCCAACATCAATCTCACGGGCCCGTTGCTGCTGCAACTACTCATCGAAATTGACAGTTTCTGGGCTGCCTCCAACTGTTGTCCCTCCCTCTTCTTTGCCCATCGGATCTCCTTAGTATCAGATGTATGATCAGAAGAGCAGGGTAAATTTTCAGCCGCACGTGACGGGTTGGGTTTTGGTATGGTGTCGCCAAAGAGTGCAGTGCTTACCACATCGTCAGCCTCATCTACGGGTGTGGTATCTGGTACAGTCTCAACAGGGGATAGAAGAGCATCAACATCATAAAGGAACCTAGCTAACTCCATTTGGAAAGTAGTAATATCAATGGTGGGATCAGGCCTCTCCAATACTTTTAGCTCGAATGCATCTAGCCGCCTGTGGATCACCCGAATCTTCACGTCCATCATCCGATCTATATGAGCCTCTTACTCCTCAATAGACCTTTGCATCCACGGCCTGATATGTTGTAGCAAGGTGGCCATCATATTCTCCAATTTTTGTACTCGGGCCAGAAGTACTAGAGTGGTCCACGAAGGGGGAGTGGCTCGGGACTTGCTCGCAGCCTGACTTGTGGCGATTGAAGAGGGGGCCTGTGCATTGACTGTAGTGGCGGGTATAGGTGTCCTTTGTCTGTGCCACATCGACCTGCTCAACCTCCTGGACTAAGTCAGCAATAAAATGAGGAACTACAACTGGTGTACTCCGATGCGGGGCGCCAGATTTTGTATCATCCAGGATCAGCCCGACATCCACAGTCTTGGTCACTTCGACCAATCTATCACAGTACCATATCAACAGAGTATACTTTCTGAAAAAACAAAAAATCAGGCATGGGAAGGACTTTTTGGGTCACCTTAGCTTCCTTCTCTGTATCAACTTTTGTATTTTCAGTAACCTCATTATCATAATCATCTTTCTCAATCACTCTTTCAACCTCAGAGGGCATGGGGGGATGTATAGTTTGTTTTCCTCTGCGAGTAGTGATAGCCATATAATGCCCATCATTTTTTGGATTTTGGATGGTGTTGCTAGGAATTGTGCCAAGCTGGCGTGCGCTCATAGTAGCGGACAACTGACTAAACTGCTGCTCAAGGTTCTTGATCGACACTACATGGGCATCAAATTTCTAACCAATTCCAGATAAATCATTTTGTATCTCCTTCTAATTCTCATTTGTCGTATCAAATCTCTTCATCATCTTCTGCATCATACCATCAATGTGGGTCATACTGCTACAAACTACTCTATTACCAGGTGGAACCTAGTACCCAACCTTCTCATTCTTGTTGCCATAGTTTTTTCGATTGTAATTGTTATCACGATTGTAGTTCTCATCCCGGACATAGTTTCCATCACGGTTGTAGTTTCCATAGTTCCGACCTTGGTTTCCTTGACCTTGGTTGCAATTATTTGAGTTGGAACCTTGGGTGTTGATTCGTAAACCCCCATCTAATCATTAACCAAGTTTGCATCCTCTTTATAGTAAAACTCCTCAACTTGTAGAGATTGAGGTCTAGTTAGATAATTTACCGCATTCACTTGTTATGCTTTAATACCAAGCCAACTTCTGTCGTCATTTGAGCCATCTATTCATGAATACCATCATTCGATTGACTTGGTGCAGTTTGGACTGCAAACATACTTCTACCAGTATTTGACATCCTAGTGCTCCATGATTTATTGTTCTGGGATCCTCAAAAGTGCACTCACCATAAGATCCTCCAGTAATAGTATCTAACACTCCCTTTCCATTGACATCCTATCCTCTCTAAAAGTACTCCTTTAGTGGCTCATCATCTATGCGGTGATTCAGAACACTCCTCATTAATCCAGTGAACTTATCCCAAGAACTGCTTATCGACTCTCCAGGTAGTGCCGTGAATTTATATAGTTTATTTTTGAAATTAAACTTCTAGGACACTGGGAAATACCTCACCATGAACACTTTATGGAGTTGGTCCCATGTATATATCGAATTGTATGGCAGCTCAGAAAACCACACAACAACATCATTAGTCAACAAAAATGGGAATACTATCAAACCTATAATGTTCATATCCAAGTCCGGTCACCCCATGCTACTTATACAGAAAATTGTCAATTAAACCATGTGAATGTACGAATCTTCTGATGGTAACCCAGTGAACAACCCTCTTGTTCAAAGCATTTGCATAAGACTGTTGGTTACTACAAATGTATGTCCTGGATGTAGTAGAAGCAGAACAACAAACCTAGTGATCCAACCATGTCATAGTCAACCCTGTAGTGATCATGAAACCTCGATGCTGGCTCATTTTGCACCCTTTCTACATTTTCAATTAGATGACCACCATGAACCTAGGTGGGTTCATTTACAACTCTAGGAGGTTGAAGACCAATTCTATCCCCTTGACCCTCTCTAATGGGATCATTATGTACCTCAATATTTATGCCTCTTTCGAGCATTCTTCTCAAAGTTCTCCTAAATTTTGGATCGTAGGGCGTCACGGGATTTCCTTGACTCCGTGCCATTGGCATACACTTGAGTTGAAACCTGTAGAAAGCATCAATAAAAATAAATGTAAAATCAGGAAATACTTGACTAAAGTTCAATAATGATGTTAATTTAATATAAAAGTCATATTCCCCAGCAGCGATGCCGAAATTTAATACGCCCAAATTACATTTCTCGAAAGAAGTATAAGCGGTCGTTGCCAAATAATGAACCCAACTTGTAGGTTGAGGTCGGTCCCATGAAGAATATGGTTTAGACTTCAACTTAACTTACAATTATCTCTGTTTAGCCAAACCATTTCCTAGAAAAAGTAATAAAATGGGGGTTTTGTAAGTAAAATAACATATTGTTGGTTTGAATTAATAAGTAACAAGTATACAAGATTCACAATTTAAGATATCAATATAAGATCGAAACTAGGGTATATGTGATTCACACAAGCTCTTAACGCAATATTCCTAATAATAGTAATTATATTCTAGTGTTTAACATGCAAGGGTGATAAGTTAGATATTCCTAAGTGATTAGTAATCCAAGTAGGAACTTTCACCTCGCAACTTGGTATGTTTACAGGTGTGTGATTTACTAACCGTTACCCGGATTAGTCCTCGTGTCAATTAAGTTGGCTATTCACCATGACGTCAAATGATCAAAGTCAGACTATTAGGTAGCAGCAAATCCTTAACTATTTGTGTTGTTTAATCCATTACTCATTCATTACCCCCTTTGTAAGGCAAGTTGGAACGAAGCGAGTTTTAACTTTGTGAACTGCTAGAGAGAGTTTTCAATGAAAAGATTAACAATACATAAATAAACTCTTATCCAAGAATTACTTAGTTATTAGTCATACATTGTTAATTGTTGATGGTTCCCACAACCCTAGTTCTAGATTTAACTACTCATTCTTGAAAATTCACAATTCATATTAGGGTAACTTAAAGAAATCATGAACTTACAATTAGAATAGATGAAACCCGAAATCTTGAATTGAAGTTCAAAGAGAAAATTGCATGATACCAATTTCCGAAATTAAATTACTAAGAGTTTGATAAATTAATCCAAAAGACAAAAACAAAAGTCTCCAATAGTGTCTACCTCCCAAAAACGAACATAAAAACTAATATTTATATTCTTTAAATCCTAAACCAATTAGGAAAGAAAATAAGGAAAACTGGGTCAGACGCGGTTTTTGATCGACGACACGACATACGTATTGTGGATCAGCCTACAGTCTGTGGTTCACCTACATGGTTTAGCACTTAGAAAATATTTTAGATCCCTCAAATGATGGTCCCACCAACGGCCCGTGGATTGAACTACGTCCGTCCTGTCAGTTCGTGGTTCAAGTACTGGAAATCAATTTTCCAATCAAAAACAACGGTCGTTCAGGATTTTCCGGCATCACTCTATGAGGCGTCGTTAGCTTCTATGGTTCCACACTTCGTCATACTTACTTCAACTCACATCCACGATCCTTCACCTACAACTCGTCAATGGAACTACTGTCTGTGGTTTTGCTCTGTTGACTGCTACTGGTGCCACTTCAGTTCTTTTCTCTCTCAACCACAGACGAACAAATTTCCTACAAATATTACATAAAACCATTATATCTAAATACAAAAGAGCCAAATACACACACAAACTCTAAGTGAAATGCATCAAAAATACCGTAAACTCATGGTATATCATGGTCTAGGAACTGTAGGATATATGTGATGAATATCAGGTGTTGGGTTTGGAGTAGGAAGGAAAGAGTTTTACAAGTTTAAAGTAGGAAGGGGAACGTTTTACTTAAAAGCTAAGTAACATTTTCTCTTGTTTGTTGGTTGCCTCATTATTTTGTATTCGTGGTGTATTGGTTCATCTAAGATAGGTTTGTTGTGTTTAGTTTTGTTGGGTCTTGTTGGAAGGTAGTCATTACCAAAAGGAAGGAGTTTGAGTTTCTATTTTATGTTTTGGACTAATGAAGTCAATTTATGAATTTCATATCAACTTGAATTTTGGGTTTGCGTCGCTCGACCTCAGAGGGTATTGGTAAGGTAAGGAAAAGCATATGGGACGAGTACCTTTTGGTAGTGGATGTTGTAATGACCCTTAAGGTCATTTTTTTGAATTTTTGATCTTTTCAGAATTAACAATTTTCTTGTAGTGGCCCTAAGTAATTTATGGCTTGCTTGGACTGATAGTTCAGTCATCGGGTCGTTCGTTTGAGTTTGGAGCAAGTTTCCCTGTGTTGGAGCCTTTACAACTAGAATAATTTACTTTGGTAAAAATTTCAAGAATATTACCTCGGAATGTATTTCTGACAGTTTAATCTGCTATGGAATGGCCATTTAAGGTTAGGGCATGCTTGGTTCGAGCCCAGGGATTTTGTTGCGAGTTTGGGACATTAGGGTTTTAAATTTGAAGCTTTTGACTTTAGTCAACATTGTTGGTAAACGTCTTTGGATAGAAATTATGTCAATATGGTGTAACACCCCACTTTTTGAAAGACCTAGAATTAGGAAGAACCTTTTTTTTTGAAAGAATGAAAATCTGAAATTTGGAAAAGTTATGTTAAGTATAAGTTTTGGGTCAACTTCAAATGACCATAACTTTTAGTACAGAAGGAGTTAGGTGGGAAATACGATTTCAAATGCATGGTCCTGGAAATCTCTTTCCAATGCTACCCAGTTTGCGAATTTTTGAGCTCGTATGAGGGAGATATAATCGTTTGAAGTTGGGTTGTCCGTTTAATGAAAATTACTCAGATTTAAGAGGGTTAGTTTTGTCTTTTCCTTACCCAATTAAGTTATTTCGTTTTTAGAAATCAATTAGGTGTCTTAAATGAATTGGATCAATTTATGCACACAAAATTCACGCTAGGGTTTTTAGAGAAAGAACTCAAGAGGAGAAAGAAGGAGAAAATGTGAAGATTTCGTCATGTTCCTGAAGGTTTCGTTGCGGATGTCACACAGGGTTGATCCCTATGAGGTATGTGAGTTCACATAGTGTTGAGTTCATTCACCCACGCGCCAATCTTGGTAATTTTAGCATATTTTCATCCTAAAAAGTTGAAGATACGATGTCCTTGAGTTGTGTCCTTGAAATTGCCTTCATTCTTGAATTTTGATGGGATTGATGAGTTTATTGAGATAGTCTTATCAATTTTAAGAGTTGTTTTGAGTTAGATTCTTGGGTACATGTATTGGGTAACCGAATCTAAAGAAAAACTGAGAAAAATAATCAAATTTAGTCGAGTTAAAATCAGAAAACAAGTTGAAAAATTTGTGGGGGTTACCTGGGGGATGTGTGGGCCGACGCGCCCTCGATGCACCAGAAGGTCTGGGGCAGCGCGCCATAATTGGGTCTCTGAACTTTAGGGGATGGCACTACGTGCCAGGAATGTGCCTGGGACGTTTGCCCCCACCCATTTTTCATCGTTTATCCCGTCTAAGTCCTTCTAAAGTGTATTAACACTTCCTATCGATTCTAATTACTCTAAATGACTTCTAGACATCCATAAACATGAATCATAACCTTGAATCCATAAATTCAAATTCAAGGAATGTTAAGAGCTAAGTCTCGAGAGTTCTTAGAGTCTTTTCAAAAGTCTATTACAAATGTTTTAAACTTGTTTTAAGACTTGAACATTGAGTTGAGTAAGAATAAGAACGAAGTTTATATTCTTTAAAAGATTATATAGAAACTAACTATTCCCAAAGATTAAATGTTTTCACATTTAAACAAGAGATAAAACACTGATTTTCAAGAGAGCTTTTGAGCAATAATCTTAAAATACAGAGAAAGATTTATGTTTTTAAACATATGAGCTAAGTATATTTTGGGAGTAGTATTGAGCTCCGATATGGTCACGAGTTCACAATAACTCAAGTCTCCATAAATCATGTAGCCAACGTGGGTAGAAAGGATCGTACCTTTTAGATGATTCCTTAACGCTTTTAAGAATAACTTAGTGGATCCACTTAGTTGAGGCATTATATATCCTGAAAATTTATAGGACAGTTCTGGAAGCATGGGCGAGACGATGTATCATTACATAGCTCATAGTGATGGCTGTCAGTTAGAGAATCTCTCAAACAGAGTTTATTTATGTATTCTTATATACAACTGAGATATTATTGTATTTTTCAATACTTACTGATGATATCTACTACTTTTGGAGGATCCCTTTATTATTGCTTTATCATTTCAGTTGTTAGGATGATCGGGAGTCTTGTCCCGACATCCCTCATAGTATTAAAGGTTTCATTGGCAAATAGCTATAGTTCTTTAGTTTTTGCATTTAAGTTTTTTTGTTATAAGACTTGAGCTGCCACTTTGGCTAGTTAGATGTTTAATTTTAAAACATTCTAAGTTATTTTGAGACAGTTGAGTAAAGTTGCATTTGTTTTCTTTTATTAAAGCTTAAACTCTTCCGCTAAGATTCTAGCTAGGCCAAGGGTTCACTTGGGGCCAACAATGGTTCTCGAGTGCCAATCCCACCCAGGGTACAAGCTCGGGGCTTGACAAACTTGGTATCAAAGCACATAGTTCAAGAGTCCTAGGGTGTCTATGAAGTTGTGTCTGTAGAGTCCTGGTTATCGGTGGAAGCGCGCCACATTTATAATTAGGAGGCTGCGACATTTAGGAACCTATCTCACTTCTTTCATACTCATTTCGTGCGATAGAGTTTATCTCTAAAAAGTTTCTTCTAATTCATGCTTGTGTGTATCTTTCAAATCATGCATCCACGAAGAGCTGTCAAAAGTCATCCTGCTAGGAGGAATGTTGAACCACAGGATCCAGGGATACATAATGCACCTGAAGTGAAATCCTAAGGATAGGTCACCAATGCTGTTCCAGGAAGCTATTCAGATGTGGAGTCAAGTTGTAACCAATCAAGGTTGATAGATAGATAATAGATAAGAAGTGGCTGATACTTCAAGGATCCGTGAGTTCTTAAGGATGAATCCTCCAAGCTTCACTGGTTCAAGTGTCACTGAGGAACCGAAGAAGTTTGTAGAAGAGCTGCAGAAAGTGTTTGAGGTTATGCACGTTGCCGATGCTGAGCGAGTGGAACTAGCTGCCTATGAACTGAAGAGTAGTGCTAGGATTTGGTTTGACCAGTGGAAGAAGGGTAGAGCTGAGGGTGCACCAATTTTGAGTTGGGCTGTGTTCGAGAGTTCTTTCATGGGGCGTTTCTTTCCCCGTGAAGTAACTAAAGCAAAGGTACGAGAATTCCTCACCCTTAAGAAGGAATATATGAGTGTTCAAGAGTACAATGTTACGTTCACCCAACTTTCCCGCTATGCTCCAGAGATGGTTGCCGACATGAGAAGCAGGATGAGTCTTTTTGTTGCTGGGTTGTCTCGTCTGTCAAGTAAGGAGGGAAAGACAACTATTTTAATAGGACATATGGACATAGAAAGGTTGATGATCCACATGCAGCAGGTTGAGGAGGACAAGTTGAGAGATAGAGAAGAGTTTAGGCACAAGAAAACTAAGACATGGAATGAGTCTGAGCAGCAGAATAGTAATGCAAACCGGTCATCTTTCCAACATATGCAAAAGGGACCTACTCCATGATTGCGGCCTGGGGCCCACGTTCACAGTAGTAAGTTGACTAGTCATTTAATTAATCTATTTTAATCTTTGTTCATCGTTTTCGAAACTCTATTTTTTGAGGTAGGAGCTCCAAATTGGGTGATTCTAGTTGTGTTTGTTCGAATTTATTCATGGATATGCGTTAGATTTTTTTTTAAGGTGGGGAGAGCATCGGTTGGAGGTAATCTCACCCCTAAGGGGGCTGCTTATGTCTTGTTATTGTTCATTAAGTTTGCACATTGTCGTTTAGCCTATTCCAGGGTTGGAATTGTGTCGTGTATTGGAGAAATTACTTAACCGAAGATATTAATTAACCAAATTATTACTATAATAAGTTTTGTTAACACAACTATGTTTCAAATGAGTTGTTTATACAGAATAAAAACTTCAAGAGTGTTGCATTTTTAGACATGCAAATCTTTGGTTTTGATAAAACAAAAATGAGATGTAGGAAGGTGCATATTCGTACTTGGTTTATGATGAATTCAAAGAAGAGTTTTCATTGCCCATTGGATGTTGTTGTGACTATAAAAGCATTGCCCAGATTATGAGGGTTCGACCCCAACCTTTTTTGATTACTATATTATCTTCGACAAAGTGTGCATTGTATTCTTGGGACACAAGATTAGTTCTTTTATATAGTAAGTTTATAGCTCTTAGTATATTGTGAATCCTAGTTTTACTTATACAAATTCATTTAAACTCTTACAGAATAGAAATTAAACCATAAATTATTCCTCTAATTTTTATTATCCTCGTCCTATTTTGTGGGATTTTACCTCTGCCTTATTTGGATTACTATATTTTCATAGGACCACATTAGATCAAATTAGCGTGTAATATTCAGTGAATCGGGAACCTAGTAGTTGTTGCTTACACAAAGTTCTTTATTTTATTGTTACAACAATACACACTTGGAAAATGAAAAGAACCATCAGGAAAAGCTTGCAAGTATACAAAGATCATATTATTTGGTACAAAAGAGCGGAAAAACCTTTGAGTCCATGATCAGACCATTAAAAATTATGTTCAAACAAGAATGTTCGTTGATCACGTCCTTTAAGTCCACTCTCTATCCTGAAAATCTATGATTTCATAAACTTCAGAGTCATTATCTCTATCGTTGCCACGTTGATTTGTTACTGGACCGCGTTCCTAGTTTTACTTTAACATGGCTTCTTCTTGTTTTTCATCTATATGAATATCAAGTAAACTAAGCTCCAAGTATTTGTCCTCTTTCTCATCTTGATGAATATATATTATAGGAGGATCCAAGTCTTGACCTAGTTATTACCTCTGAAAAAAGACTTTTGAAAGAAACGCCACCTGCTTTATTATTGATGTAACATAACGATGTTCAATAAGCAGATTAACATAAAATCGTGTTCTTACTATCCACAACAATATCTTTCCCATTGGGACAGAAGTGTATTTCTCTCATCGAACCCTATGACTCAACTTCAAAAACAAATGTCAGGCCTAACACATCTTGATCCACTATCTTTGCATCCATATTTAGAATCTCATGGCAGCTACGTTACAAGAATTGATCTGTGTCCCTAATGCATTCCAATAATACACCTTTTCTAGCCAATTGCATGAAAAATACGCCATAAAAAATAGCTCTGATTTGTACATCATATGCTAAGGCCAATGCAGTCATCATACCAAACAACTGGAAATACTCAAGGTGTAACAAATTCACTTCAGATGCTGTAGCATGCAAAAATGGTAGTAGATATTGAATATGAAAAAACATTTTACATGGAAAATATTTTCCTTCAATCAAATATATGTGAAAGTAGTGTTTGGTATGAAAAAACATATTTTCCAAGTAAAATACTTTTCCATATTCAGTATCTCCTACCATTTGTGCTAGCTGTAGCATCTGAATCTTTTACACCTTAGGTATTTTTGGTTCTCTAGTATGATATATGTGTTGACCTTAGCATATGACGTACAAATGAAACTTTGTTTTATCGCATATTTTTCATGCAATTGCTTGGAAAGGTGTATTATTGGAAGACATTAGGGGCGCAGATCCTTTCTTGTACCGTACCTGCAAGTAGATATTGAATATGGATGCAGAGATGGTGGATAAAGATGTGTTAAACTTGAAATTTGTTTGTGAAGTTGAGTCGTTAGGTTCGAGGAGAAAACTAGAGCTCTGTCCCAACGGGAAATATATCATTGTGGAGAGTAGGAACATGAAGTATTATGTTATTTTACTTATCCAACATTCTTAAGTTACATCAATATCATACAGGTGGCGTAATTTTCAAAAGGCTTTTCAGATGTAATGACTAGGTCAAGCCCTGGAGCCTCCTATCATTTATTTATTGATCAAATTGACAAAAGAGGAGAAATACTTGGAGCCTAATTTACTAGATATTCATCTAGATGAAAAACATGAAGAAGCCATGCTAATGTCACACTTGGACCGCGGTCCAGTAACAGATCAATGTGGCAACGATAGAGATAATGACTATGAAGTTTATGAAAGCATTAGATTTTCAGGATAGAGAGTGGAGTTAAAGGATGTGGTCAAGGAATATTCTTATTTCAACATTATTTTCAATGGCCTGATCATGGACTCAAAGGTTCTTCCACTCTTTTGGACCAAATACTATGATCTTTTTCGCACCCCGAATTAATTTATGCATGACCATTTACTAGGTGACTTAAATGTTAACCTAGATGTTGGAATTATTACTGAAATAGTGGACACCATCGAAGCTTTCAGTATTTCAACCCCTAGCGATCATCTTGAAATGTGGGACTATTCACAGAGAGTGATAGAGTGTTTTTGCATGATAGTTAGATTTGAACGTGCAAGGCTAAGTAAGATTGTTTACTTTTTATGTGAATAAATTAACATTATTGAATCAAAGAAAGTTGTGCTCGGTGAAGCAAAAAAGGAATTGTTTAATTTTAATGAAATGTTATTGAATGCAAAGCAGGTCTGAACTGTAAAACGAAGGGTTTAACAAAGGAAGATGAAATCTTTAACTCCATTTGAATGCCCTAGCAACATCTCCATGGTAAAAAAATTGCTTAATAAAAACTTTTCCACATTATTAGCATAATTATCTCTTAGTTGCAGGGCTCATTAAAACGGTATCTACTTTTATTTGTGAGGTTGCAAGTTTCATCTTCTTATATCTAATAGGAAGTTAAATATTTATTCATATCAGATATTCATTAGTTTGGAATGATACCTACAAGTGTATAGAATTTCAAATTTACTATGTCTAGAAAAATTATTCTCCGAAATTTTTGTTCGCAAACTTTTGAAATGTGGGTTTTCTATTTATGTTCAATGTACATAAAAGCATACTTTTTTTTATGTGTACCTCATAGAAAATGCAAGTGAAACGAAAAAGAGATCAGTTAGTTTGGCAAAAAAATACTTCAAAATTATTGTGGAATTACTTATAACATATATTCATTTTTTCCCTAGAAAATACTAGTCTTACAAAGATGATATACTGAAGGCATATAGAAAAATAAACGTGTTGTTTTAACAATATGAGCAAGAAATGAAATTAGACCAAATGAAATAATAAATGAATGTTCTTAATAATATGGCCAAAAAATTAAACTAAACAACAATGAAATAAAAATGAATGTTCTTAATAATATGGCCAAAAAATTAAATTAAACAAAAATGAAATAAAAATGAATGTTCTTAATAATATGGCTATGAAATTGAGGAAGAATAATATATGAAACCAAAACATAGTTAAAACCATATTTGTCCAAATGACGAAGAAAAACATAAAACATTACGAACAAACCAATAATATATAAGAAATGTAAAAGAAAAATACAAATAATTTTTTATTAGAAATTTGCGAGCTTAATTAGTTGTTGAAAATGACAATTAGAGTAATTTCTCCTAATGCTTTTCATCTTTCGCATTTCCTTCATTAAATTATATTTCAAACTAGAATTTTCGTATTTAATTAACATATTTTATCTTAAAGAAATTATATTCATATGAAATGTGGTTCTGTTGTCTGACTGGTTTTATTCTCTCTCTAAAAATGCTTTTCATTATTCATTTAAGCTGAACTTAAACATAAGGAATAGAAATAGATCTTTTCTGAGCAAACTGACCAGCCCAACTTCAAGACGAAAAATTTCAAGCAAATTTGCCTTATTGGTTTCTCAGTTTTGTCAAATATATGCTCACTTCGCATATCATTGGGGGGGGAAGGGAGGGGGTTGGTTGGTTAGTTTAATTTCTTCTTTATAAAACTAGAGTTATTTTTGTACTATATAGTTTAAATTTTCTTATAAATATTTTGATACAACAGAGTTTTATAAGAATGCTTTTCGATTCCCATTTGTCAAAACATGATGACACAGTTATTTTGGGGGATGAAAATGAAATAGATTTTCCATCAAATACCTAATTGATAAAAATGGATTGTGTAGTGGTTGAAGAGGTTTCTCCATTGCTAACAATGTTCTTGAAAGAGTTGTCTTGGGCTTTAATTGATTCAGTCCTAGAAATTAAGGTAAAATCTTGTAAGTGCTAAAATCCAAGTCATTTTGTTCATGAAAGAGTTGTTTTTAATTTGATTGATTTTATATGCACCAGGAGTGTAAATGAATTGTTGAAAGACCTACAAAGTTAGTATTAGGAACAAATATATATTTCATTAGGTGGGACTGGGCCCTGTGTGGACAAGATGGGGAAAGCGGGATGCAATTTTTTGTAGTATGTGAAGAGGAGAATCTTAGCTTCCTTTGTTATTGTATAATTGGTATTGCTTCTCCTATTAACAAAATCGGAACCATCCCAGTCTCAATATCCTCATCTTGTCCACCACGAGGAAAACTCCATCCTTTCTGAATATATCTTCATTCCTAATACTACATCTAAAGGATAATTAAGAAATTCATTTAGACTATAAGATAAATCCAATGAAAAACGTAACTCTTTCTTTAACCAAATTACTAGGATTTAAGTACATATAATGTGTTACCTAAAATTCGCAAGGCTAAATCAATTGGAAGTCCATGGCATCTCTTTCAAGAAGACTGTGAGAATTGGAAAACCCTTTCCAACCCCAACTCAATAAATTCTTACCCAGAAGGTACTTGGTAGGAAATCTTTCTTCATTTACATCCACCAAAACAACAACGTCATCATATTTTGACAAATGAAAATCATAACAATTTCTCAAAAAACTCTACTGTATCATAATATTTTTAAAAAAAATCTAGAATATAAAGGACCAGAAACAACTCTAATTGAATCAATAATAAATTCCACTTACCAATAAAAATCTCCCACAGACATGCGAAGGGAGTATACATTTGACAAAACTTGGAAACCCAATACGCTAATTTGCTTGAATTTTATCCGCTTAGAGTTGGGTTGAAGAGTCTACTCTAACACAACTCTGCTTTTGTCCCTTCCTTTCAGTTCTAGTGAAATCCAGAATCAAAAGAATTTTTAGAGAGTTTATAAAACCATTCAGACAACAAGGTAGCAATTCATAATACTAGGTGGTATGATTGTCTACTACTATGTATTTAATTAATAGATTGTCATCTAATGTGCTAAATCCTTAGTTTCTATATTTAGCCCAAATCATGGACTGTGACTGAAGATCAAATGTCCAAACATTGTATTTCGTACTATTAGAAGAGCAGTGTAAGAAGACTTTGGCGACCATAAGGCTGTTGAAGAATCCTATGTCAAATCAATAGTGTGACCATACCTTGAATCTTCTAAAATAAGGCTTCTAAAGAATACCATATCAAATAAACAACACAATTCCACCTTGAAACAATGTCCACTAGAAGATAATCAATACAAAAACTCAAACCCTAAACCGAATCCAATCCCAAACTATCCAACCATGCCTAATAGCCTAATCGTGAATCACTAGGGCCGTAGAAAAGGGGAGGTATGGGTAGAATGTCATCATAGCTAGGCTGCAACCTAACTAAGAGTCATTCTATTCGACCTAATTCTTCTACATCAATCTACATGGAGTTATGTCATTCGAAGCAAGCACATGCTCCTAAATACACAAGTCTAAGGCAAGCACTACTCTACTCCTAGACTAAGGCTGAACATGCCTTCAACCACAATAAAAAAAAACAAGTACAAAACATGCCACAATGTAGGGATTTTCGCGAACAAGAAAAACAACATGCTAGTAGATCGAAAATCCTGACAAAAGATTAAAACTTGATATTAACTAACTTAGCATGATCAACTAGCTACCAAACCCAATTTCACACAAATCAACATTTATTTACATTTTCGAGCTCAATCTTAAGGACAGGAAGCAATAGCCTACCTCAAGGCAAATCGCATGTGCTTCAAATTCACAATTCTAATGCTTTTTCCTTTCGTATGGCCTCCGAATGCTAGAACACTATAAATATAGAATAAGAATATTCACACCATCGTTTAGAGACCAATCATATTAATTAGAGATAGACCAAAATTTGAGTCAATATGCGAATGTGGGACCTACCTTAGGAATCAAAGAATTGATTCCATCAAAATGTCTGTTTAAGTTCCTCAAACCTGTATCCTAAAATGAGACACAAATTATGGCACGAACCACACCCAAACACCTACATGAAACAATTAAATTTTAACCATAGTCAAGAGGGCTGGCTGTCCCTTCAGAGCAACATTTATAGCAAACAAGCTTTCCCCAGCAATCTCCGAACACTCCAATGCATAGCCACAACCTTCCCAAAAATACTGAACTTGTAATCACCTTAATCGAACACAAACAACTCTCACAATCGCAAAAGGAAATGGTAGAACAAAAGGAAATCATGGTATGGTCTTTTATTCAAATGTCAAGCCACAAATACACATCAAGATAGCGGATAAAGGAGGTCGTGATAACAACCCACTCTTTAAATGTCCTTCACGATCATAAAAGTCAAACCTCGCGAATAAGATTACCAAGGGTTGTCAATGCTACATCCACTCATCTATATTATAGATTGAGGCTCATGCGATCATAATGGTAAAGAACAACCCTCCATGATTGAGAAGGCATACATGTAACCTCGTTGAAGGTAGCACCAACACAAGATGATGGTGCATCAACTGAAAACACAGACGGGGTGCTCCAGATTCATTTGGAACCCCTTGCACGCAATTGAAATATCCTACTCCACCATATTTTATATGTCGGACTCAATTGAATTGTCTAAAATTCTAATTGAGGTCATCTAAAAAAAAGTGGATACCACATAAAACTCCATCTAAACCCAAATTCCACAAGGGGGCTCGAGATTAGTGCGAAGGTCTCATGTTCCGTATGAAAGGTCCTAGATATAACTTGATATTCCAAAGCAAATGGAACTGTTAGAATTGAAATTTGAGGTCAGCTTCTTAAACTTTGGACCAAAGTGAACCTTTTATGTTTCTGGAGTTTCTGTAAAAAGAAACTTGAACTGAATCCAAATAAACAACAAGGTGACTGAATTGTCATTCTAAGCAAGTGATAAATGACTTGGGTCACTATAAGAACGCTCTAGGAATAATAAATGAGCCAATAATAAATGAATGACCTAGAGGGTCATTATAGTGTTTCCTCATTCAAATACTACTCCTCCCCATGCTGAAAATACATATACTATCAAGATTGTTATTAATAGAGTAAATTGTGAGAGTGCCAAACACTTCAAAGTAGATTGACAATATAAGGAGAAGTTGTATTGAAAGGAGTGATTCATCTTCCTGTAACACCCCGTAACTAGAAAGAAGTTAAAATTGGAAATAGTCACTTTTGGAAACACTATAAAAATCTGGAAAATTGTTAAGTATGTTAAGTTGAGTTTTTAGTAAAATTAAAACGAGAATAACTCCTAGCTCAGGATGAGTTAGGTTTATTTCCAGATATTGTAGAAAAGATCTTGGAATAATCTTTCTAACACCACCGAGTTTGCGCGATTCCGAGTTCGTATGAGTAAGATATGTCTATTTGAAGTTGGGTTGCTCAAATAAGTAAAGTCTAGTCTGGATTTTAGAAGGACATTATGGTATTTTCCATACCCCATGACTTATTTCATTTTTTGGTAATTAATTGGGGTCTAAACTGATAGGATTCAGTTTACGCTTTTACGATAATGAGTTAGGGTTTTAGAAAAGAGAAAAGAAGAAGAGAAATGAGGAGAAGGAGCAAGAATCGTCAAGTTCTTCAACAATCGCTTGGGGATTTCGTCAAGGGGTGATCCCTACAAGGTATGTGAGTTCACATAATGTTGGGTTCGTTCACCCACGTGCCGAACATGTTTAATTCAGCATGATTTCGTCCTAAAAGTTGAAAGTTTGAATGTTCTTGATGTGTGTTCTTGAATTTGCGATGAGATTGAGGAGTTCTTGAGAGTTTAAGGTGTATTTTAGAGTTGTATTTGATTAGATTCTTGTGTACATATGTTGGGTATCTGAATTTAAACGGGATTTGAGAAAAATAATAGAATTTAGGCAATTTTGGGTTAGAAAATGAAGAAGGAACAAGTGGGGTAAATCTACGTACCAGGTCCGCGTCGCTTACCTCTTCCTCAAGATGGAAAAAGTTCTCTTCACGTCACGGATCGTTCTGCCTCAAAAATTATTTTCGTGACCAAAAAATTTAAATAGATCTCCACGTCGCGGACTTGCTTCTAGGAAGTGATTTATTGATCATTTCTTATGTTTAGCTATCTAAAATCATTCCTAAACATCATGAGATCTTTCTTATCACAAATCACAATCCACGAATCCATATTTCAATTCAAGGAAAGTTAAGAGTCAAGTCAAGAGAAGTTCATAGAGTCTTCCAAAAGTCTTTTACAAATGTTTTAACTTTGTTTTGAGACTTAAGTTTTGAGTTGAGTAAAGAGTAAAGATTGAAGTCATTTCTTCAAAAGAGTATATCGGGACTATGTATTCCTAAAGAGTAAATGTTTTCACATTTAAACAAGAAATGAAACTGACATTTCCAAAGAGCGTTTGAGCTAGTTTTCAGTAAAGAGTAATGCTTTCAGGAATAAGCAAGAGAGGAAACTTTGATTTCCAAGATAGCCTTTGAGCTATGTTTTTGAACAATTATCTCAAATCACAGAAAGAAGTATCTTTTTAAACATAAGAGCTAGTATCATATTTTGGGAGTAGTATTGAGCACCGATGTGGGGGAGAGTTCAGACAACTCACAACCCCCATAAACCATGTAGCAGCCATGGGTAGAAAAAGGGTCATACTTTTTAGATGATTCCTTATTGTTTTTTTAGCATAAACTAGTGGATCCAGTTAATAGTTCAGGTTCTATACCCTCACCAAGGTATAGGATAACCCTGGCAGTGTGAGACACAATGTTGTATCATCACAATAGCTCTTACGTGATGTTTGTCAGTTAGAGATACTCCCACAAAAGTAATTGTATTTTTATATACACAGTTTATTTGTGTTTTTACATACATGTAAGAGTTATAGTGTATTTTTGCATACACACAGAGTGTTATTGTATTTCCAAATACATAGTTGACATAGAAGTTTTAAACAACTTCTCTTTATATTGCATTTATGTTATTGCTTTATATTGAAATGAGTTTAGTTAAGTTATGTTGAGTTGAGCCAGGTAAGTTCTTCAGTTCCTTTCAAGCTTATGTCTTGTTTTAGAATTCCCCTCGCATACTCGTATATTCAATGTACTGATGTCATTTGGGCTGCATCTTATTATGATGCAGACATAGGTAACCAGGATCATCATCCAGTGCCTCGTTGATCAAGTTGAGCATTCAGAGTCAGTTGGTGAGCCTCCTTGCTTTTCAGAGGGCTTCTTTGTCATTATTTGCTTTTTAGTATTTCGTTTGGTAGGATGATCGGGGGTCTTGTCCCGAGATCCATCTCAGTTGTTTTAGAGGCTTCTTAGACAGTCAGATGTTAGTTCTTGAGTTTTCTATTTACTATTTTAATGGTTGAGACTTGAGTTGCCATTTTGGTTAAGTTTAATATTACTTAAAGATATTTACATGAGTTATCCTTTGAGACTATTTCTTATGTTTAAGTCTTCCGCTGAGTAAGTAACTCAGGCTAAGGGTTCGCTTGGGGCCAACAATGGTTCTCGAGTGCCAGTCACGTCCGGGGTGTAGGCTCGGGGCGTTACAAACTTGGTATCAGAGCACAGAGTTTAAGAATCCTAGGGAGTCTGTCAAGTCGTGTTTGTAGAGTCCTAGTTATCGGTGTGAAGCGCGCCATACCTATAATTAGGAGGCTGAAACAATTAGGAATGTTCTCACTTCTTCCACACTCATTTCGTGCATTACAGTTTATCTCTAAAAGTTTCCTCTAACTGGTGCTTGTGCATGTCTTTCAGATCATGCCTCCACAAAGAGTTCTCAGAGGTCGTCCTACTATGCATAATGTTGAGGAGCAAGGGGTACCTAATGCACCTGAAGTGCAACCCCAAGGAGAATTACTAATGCTGAGTTCAGGGAAAAGATATGGATGCTAAGTCAAGCTGTGACTAATCAGGTTGGGAAACAGAGAGAGGCTTGACAAGAAGAGGCTGACACTTCGAGGATCCGCGAATTCTTGAGGATGAACCCTCCAAGTTTCACTGGTTCAAGCATTATTAAGGATCCAGAGAACTTTATTGAGGAGCTGAAAAAGGTATTTGATGTCATGCACATTGCTGATACTGAGAGGGTGGAACTAGCTGCATACCAAATGAAGGGTGTTGCTAGGATTTGGTTCGATCAATGGAAGAAGAACCAAGCTGATGATGCACCACCTACGAGTTGGGCTTGTTTTGAGGAGGCCTTCTTGGGGAGTTTCTTTCCTTGAGAACAGAAAGAGGCTAAGGTACGAGAGTTCCTTACCCTTAAGCAAGAGTCACTAAGTGTTCATGAGTATGGGTTGAAGTTCACCCAACTATCTCATTATTCTCCGGAGATGGTTGCGGATATTAGGAGTATAATGAGTTTGCTTGTTGTTGGGTTGTCTCGTCTATCAAGCAAAGAGGGTAGGGCAGCGATGCTAATTTGGGACATGGATATATCGAGATTAATGGTATATGTGCAGCATGTTGAGGAAGAAAAGCTGAGAGATAGGGTATCGGTAATGGGGGCAATAGAGCCTAGTCTTCTTCAGTTGCTCCACCAGATAGAGCTGCACCTAGAGGGGCTACTTCAGGTACTGCTGGAGGAACAAACCACCTATATGATATCAAAAGTCACCAAGAGCAAGAGGATTCGCTAGATGTTGTTACTGGTATGATCCAAGTCTTTAACTGTAATGTTTATACTTTCCTAGACCAAGGAGCGAGTTTATCCTTCGTAACTCCTTTGTTGCTATCAATTTTGATGTTATTATTGGGCAACTTAGTGAACTATTCAGTGTTTCTACACCTGTCAATGAGTCTATACTAGCAGAGAGAGTCTATCGTGATTGTCCCGTTTGTGTCAATCACAAGAGCACTATGGCTGATTTAGTTGAGTTAGACATGGTAGATTTTGATATCATTCTAGGTATGGACTTGCTTCATACATGTTATGCCTTAATTGAGTGTAGAACTCGATTTGTCAAGTTCCAGTTTCCAAATGAGCCAGTCTTAGAGTGGAAAAGTAGTTTAGTAGTGCCTAAAGGTGGTTTCATTTCATTCCTTAAGGTAGGGAAGTTAGTTTCCAAGGGGTGTGTCTATCACTTAGTCCGAGTTAATGAGTCTAGTCTTGAGATAGCTCATGTTCAATCAATTTCAGTAGTTAAAGAGTTTCCAGAAGTTTTTCCAGATGATCTTCCTGAAGTACCTCCGGAGAGAGAGAGATAGACTTCGGTATAGATGTTCTTCTAGATACTCATCCTATCTCTATTCCGCCATATATAATGGCACCAGCAAAGTTGAAAGAGTTAAAAGAGCAATTGAAAGATCTTTTAGAGAAAGGTTTTATTCGACCAAATGTCTCACCTAGGAGCGCTCCGGTCTTATTTGTGAGGAAGAACGATGGTTCCCATAGAATGTGTATAGATTATCACCAGTTGAACAAGGTTACCATCAAGAACAAATATCCTCTCCCAAGGATTGATGATCTTTTCGATCAGCTTCACGGTGCTACTTTTTTCTCTAAGATAGACCTCAAATCAGGCTACCATTAGTTAAGAGTGAGGAAATGTGATATTCCAAAGACAGCATTCACGACTCGTTATGGTCATTATGAGTTTCTGGTCATGTCATTTGGTTTGACCAATGCGCCTGCAACATTCATGGACCTAATGAATAGACTATTCAAACCTTATTTAGATATGTTTGTTATCGTCTTCATTGATGACATACTAATCTATTCAAGGAAGGAAGAAGATCATGCTAGTCATCTCAGAATTGTTCTCCAGACTTTAAAAGACAGAGAGTTGTATGCCAAGTTCTCCAAGTGTTAGTTTTGGCTTGAGTGTGTGGCATTATTTGGCCACATTGTGTCTGGAGAGGGAATTAAAGTTGATACTCAAAAAATTGAGGCAGTACAGAATTGGCCTAGACCTACATCTCTAACTGATATCTGGAGTTTCTTGGGTTTGGCTGGCTATTATATAAGGTTTGTAGAGGGGTTCTCATCTATTTCATCCCCTTTGACCAAGTTAACCCAGAAGACAATGACGTTTCAATGGTCTGAAGCTTGTGAGAAAAGCTTTCAGGAATTGAAAAAGTGGTTGACTACTGCCCTAGTTTTGACCTTACCGAAAGGTACTCAAGGTTTTGTGGTGTATTTTGATGCATCTAGAGTTGGTTTGGGTTGTGTATTAATGCAGAATGGCAAGGTTATAGCTTATGCCTCCAGACAATTGAAAGTTCATGAGAAGAACTACCCAACCAATGATTTAGAATTGGCTGTTGCAGTATTTTCTTTGAAAATATGGCGCCTTTATCTTTATGGTATTCATGAGGATGTGTTCACCAATCACAAGAGCCTTTAGTATGTATTTACTCAGAAAGAGCTTAATCTTAGACAAAGGAGGTGCTTAGAATTACTCAAGGATTATGACATTAGTATTCTTTACCACCCAGGTAAGGCTAATGTTGTTGCTGATGCTTTAAGCAGGTTGTCTATGGGTAGTACCGCCCATGTTGAGGAAGAAAAGAGAGAGTTAGCGAAAGATGTGCATAGACTTGCACGCCTGGGAGTCTGAGTAATGGATTTCACAGAAGGAGGAGTGGTGATGATGAATGGGGCTGAATCATCATTAGTGTCAGAAGTAAAAGAGAAGCAAGACCAAGACCCTATTTTTCTTGAATTGAAGGCAAATGTTCATAAGCAAAAAGTAATGGCTTTTGAACAAGGGGGAAATGGTGTATTGAGGTATCAAGGTAGATTGTGTGTGCCAAGGGTGGATGAACTCCAAGAGAGGATCATGGAGGAAGCTCATAGTTCCATATATTCTATTAATCCGGGTTCTACAAAGATGTATCGTGATTTGAGAGAAGTCTATTGGTGGATTAGTATGAAGAAGGGCATTGCAGAATTTATTGCTAAGTGTCTGAATTGCCAACAAATTAAAGTAGAGCACCAAAGGCCTGGCGGTATGGCTCAGAATATAGAACTTCCAGAATGGAAGTGGGAGATGATTAATATGGATTTCATCATAGGTTTACCAAGTTCTCGAATGCAGCATGATTCTATTTGGGTGATTGTTGATATAATGACAAAATCTGCCCACTTTTTACCGGTAAAGACTACCCATTCAACAGAAGATTATGCTAAGTTGTATCTTCAAAAGGTGGTAAGACTTCATGGGGTTCCAGTCTCCATTATTTTAGATAGAGGTGCACAATATACTACAGAGTTTTGGAAGTCATTCCAAAAATTCGTGGGTTCAAAGGTGAACTTAGGTACTGCCTTTCATCCCCAGACAGATAGGCAAGCAGAGCGAACTATTCAGACCTTAGAGGATATGTTGAGGGCTTGTGTGATTAATTTCAAGGATAATTGGGATGATCATTTACCTCTCAACGAGTTCACTTACAATAATAGTTACCACTCTAGCATCCAGATGGCTCCTTATGAAGCTCTTTATGGGAGAAGATGCAGATCTCCTATTAGATGGTTTGAAGTTGGTGAAGCAGGGTTGATAGGACCAGATTTAGTTCATCAAGCTATGAAGAAGGTGAAAGTGATTCAAGAGAGTTGAAAACGGCACAAAGTCGTCAGAAATCCTACACAGATGTTAGGAGAAGAGAGTTAGAGTTTGAAGTAGATAATTGGGTATACTTGAAAGTTTCACCCATGAAAGGTGTTATGAGATTTGGTAAGAAAGGGAAGCTTAGTCCCTGGTATATTGGCCTTTACAGAATATCCAAGAGGGTTGATAATGTAGCTTATGAGTTGGAGCTACCACAAGAGTTAGCCGCAGTCCATCCGGTATTTGACATCTCCATGTTGAAGAAGTGCATGGGCGATCCTTCACTGATCATACCAACGAAAGATATTGGAGGAATCAGTTTGTTGAGGAAGCCACTACGGAAGCTGAGGAGAATATTGTCACGACCCAAGCCTAGGGCCTAGACGTGACATGGCGAATGAGGAACCCGAAGGAACCCCAAACAAGCCTCTCAAACTTGTCATCACACTTCATCGGTCGCGGAAGTACATTCAACATTAATTAACGGAAAATAGGGAC
>JAJOOG010039700.1:0-24476 GCA_029582565.1 Solanum infundibuliforme
TTACTCTAACTTATCAAAAATTTAAAGAAGAGAGTGTAAAAGGAGTTAAAAGAATAAAATAATGTGAATATTAGTGTAGTGAGTGTAAGAAAATAAAACATTTTTTCTTGATTTCTTCTATTTAAATGGGATTAAAGAGAATAAAATATATATATATTATCATAAATAATCAATCTTTTCTATAAAAATTTAACACATAATTTATTATTGGTAAAAAATTGAGGCCCCCTAAAATTGGGGGCCTAAGGCCAATGCCTTATTCAAATAAGCATAGAGCCGGCCCTGAGAGGGTTCTAACTATGTTGACTGGAGGAGAAATCTCGATATCGTGTTAACTGTTGAAGAGTATAAGTTTGTACTCAATGATGAATGCCCACTGAAACCAGATGAACAGTCTAGTGATGAAGATAAGTTAGCTTATCAGAAATGGCGCAAAGCTGATAAGATGGCGCGATGGTACATTTTGGCTTCAATGTCAAATGTGTTGCAACATCAACATCAAGCTATGTTATCTACTTTTGAAATTTTGGAGAATCTCAAACAAATGTTTGGAGACCAACGTCGATCAGCTAAGCATACTGCCATGAGAACTCTCATGAACACTAAGATGGTTGAAGGCACTTCTGTTAGAGACCATGTTATGAAGATGATAGGTCTTCTGAATGAACTAGAGGTCTTGGGGGCTGAAATTGACAATGACTCTCAAATTAAGATGATATTGCAGTCTCTACCTGACAGTTTTCAACAGTTTTGCCTAAATTATAATATGAATAAGATGAGTCTATTTTGACACAATTATTGAATAAGTTGCAAGCGGCAGAGACACTTGTCAAAAAGACACCATCCATGGCACTAAATGGTGAGAAATTTTCTACTTCTAAACTGCAAGGTGGACAGAAGAAGAAAAAAGCTCACAAAGCTAAGGCAATTGCACCTCCAACTGGGGCGTGAAAAAGTCTAAGGGCAAGTGATTTCATTGCAAGATGTCAGGCCATTAGAAGGCACATTGTCCAGTTTTCTTAGCCAAGAAGAAAAACAACCCAGGTAACTCACTTTCACTTGTCGTTGAAATATTTTTAGCAGTTGTTTCTACCACTTCATAGTGTGTAGATTCAGGAGTCACTGATCATATCTGCACTACTTTGCAGGGGTTTCAAGAAACGCACAAGTTGATTAGAGGTGAAGTTAGCGTTTTTCAAGCAGATGGTTCAGCAGCTCCAGTTTTAGCATTAGGAAATATTACTTTTTTCGTTTGATGGTGATAGAGTTTTAATTTTAAAATGCGTTCTAAATGCACCTGTTGTTAGAAGAAATTTAATTTCAGTTTCTAAAGTTTTGAGAAATGGTTATGATGTTAATTTTTCTGATAACGGTTGTGTTATTAACTATAATGAACATCTTGTCTCTGCTGGTACATTTATTGATGGTCTTTTTATTATTAATGTCTCTCCAGAATTACAACAAACCGTAGAACTGAATTATGTTAACCTTTCAAGTAAAAAAAAGCATTCTTCTGATTTTAATGAGACTTATCTATGGCACTTGCGTCTATGTCATATAAATCTAGATAGGATTTCAAGGTTGGTTCAAGATGGACCTCTAGGTTCATTAAAAGTGGAGGCACTACCAACATGTGAATCTTGTTTAGAAGGAAGAATGACTAAGAGACCTTTCCCCTCAAAAGGAAACAGAGTCAATGATAAACTAGAGTTAATTCATCCTGATTTGTGTGGCCCGATGAACATTCAAGTGAGAGGTGGGTATGAGTACTTCGTGACTTTCATTGATGACTACTCAAAATATGGATATATTTATTTGTTGCGCCGTAAATCTGAATGCTTTGAGAGAGTCAAAGAGTTTAAGGTTGAAACGGAGAAACAACATGCAAAATATATCAAGTCATTGCGATCTGATTGTGGTGGCGAATACCTCTCTAATGAGTTCATTAGTTACTTATCAGAACAAGGAATTACTTCTCAATTGTCTGCACCTAAAACGCCACAACAGAATAGTGTAGTAGAAAGAAGAAACAAAACTTTTTTAGAAATGGTTAGATCAATGATGAGTTACTTTGATTTGCCTTATTTGTTTTGGGTATATGCATTAGAAACTGTAAATTATATTATGAACTTAGTTCCTTCTAAATATGTTCCTTTGACACCCATTGAACAGTGGACTGGGCAAAAACCTAGTTTGAAACATGTTCGAGTTTGGGGATGTCCAGCACATGTGCTAAAGGGAAGGCAGAAAAATTAGAACCTAAAACAGAAGTATGTGTTTTTATTGGATACCCTAAAGGAACGAAAGGTGGTATGTTTTATAATCCTAAAGAAAAGAAGGTCATTGTGACTACCAATGCCAAGTTTCTGGAAAAGGATTTTTTAGCAAACCATAATCCTAGAAGTAAACTAGTTTTACAGGAATTAAGCAAAGAGACAACAAATCAGTCTACTGTAAATAATGGAAACCAAATTCAAACCCCATATGTTGGAGTTAATATACCATTGCATTGTAGTAGTGGAAGAGATGTTAATAAACGTATAATTCTACAAGTGCAAGTTCCTGAAAATTCATTGCATCAAGGTAGTGGGAGTAATAATGAGCAGATTGTATTAGAGGAAAAAGTTGTTGATATCTCTGCACCGCAAGGTGCTGAAGATAACATGGACACTCAAGATCCTACAAATGATATGGTTCCACCACAAGATCATAATAATGCAAATCTCTCTGAACCTACTCCTACAACTGTAGTGTCTCATCGTAGTGAGAGAGTGATAAGAAAACCACTTTCGTATGCACTCTTGGGAGAGATTTTTGCAGAATCCCTGAAGAGTCGAATATCGAACCTGTGAATTATGACGAAGCACTACAAGATGAAGATGCAGAAAAATGAATCGTTGCTATGAAATCAAAAATGGAGTCCATGTACTCCAATAAAAACTTTTTCGCCAGTAGTCATGCTTAAGTCTATTAGAATTCTCTTATCTATTACTGCTCATTATGATTATGAAATTTGGCAAATGGACGTCAAGACAACTTTCCTTAATGGAAGTCTTGATGAAAGTATATTTATGCGACAACCAGACAGTTTCATAGAAAAAGGAAAAGAACACATGTTGTGCAAGCTTAAAAGATCCATTTATGGATTAAAGCAAGCTTCTAGGGCATGGAACACTTGCTTTTACAATGCAGTCAAGACTTTTGGTTTTGAGCAATGTCTTGATGAGTCTTGTGTGTACAAAAAGTGGAATGGAGATAAAGTGGTATTTTTGGTATTATATGTAGATGATATCTTGCTCATAGGAAATAATGTGGGCTTGATGAATTCAGTTAAGGAATGGTTGTCCACTAATTTTGATATGAAAGATTTGGGAGAAGTTGCTCACATCCTTGGGATTAAAGTTCTACGTGATCGCAAGAAAAAGATGTTAGGTTTATCTCAAGCTCTTTATATTGATATAATTCTTACCAGGTTTAGCATGCATGATTTCAAGAAAGGATTTCTTCCTTTTAGACATGGAATTTCTCTATCTAAGGATCAATGTCCTAAGACATATGAGGAAACAGAAAGCATGAAGACAGTTCCTTATGCGTTAGCTATAGGAAGTCTCATGTATGTGATGTTATGCACTAGACCTGATATCTGTCTTGCCGTAGGCATGGTTAGCAGATATTAGTCTAATCGTGGACGAGAACACTGGATAACAATTAAGTATATAATTAAGTAACTGAAAAGGACTAGGGATTACATGTTAGTCTATCATTCGGATGAGTTGGTTCCCATAGGGTACACAGACTCAGATTTCCAGTCTGATATAGACTCTAGAAAGTCGACCTCAGGAAATGTATTTACTTTGGGATGTAGAGTCATTGTTTGGAGAAACATCAAGCAAACCTGTGTTGTTGATTCTACCATGGAAGACGAATATGTAGCAGCTAAGGAGGCAATGTGGCTCAAAAACTTTCTGAAAGATTTGGTGGTTGTTCCTGCAATAGAAATATCACTCACAATGTTTGTGATAATAGTGGAGCGGTTGTAAATTCAAAGGAACCACGAAGTCATAAGAAGGAAAAACACATTGAGCGAAAGTACCATTTGATTCGAGATATAGTACAGAGAGAAGATGTGATGGTAGCGAAGATATATGTGTCCTTAACTATATAGTAGATGATTTGGTGTATAGAGTTTAAGCTTATACACAGAAAATTAAATCATTGGTTCTTATAAGTTAAAAGTTATAGCTCACAATCATAGATGGAAATTTGGACAAAACCATCAGAAACATTGTACCACGAGATTAAATGTAATTTATCTTGATTATGAGAATGGTATAGTTCTAACTTCTCGTGCTAGTGCATTTTGTATGTATTGGACGGGACCGAGCAGAGATAGATGTACTGACTGATAAAAACATATTCTCTAAACTGTTAAATGTACTTATATTCTTAATCTTGATATAACGATTACGATCTGTATATATTAATTATCGTTTTGATTTATTAAAAGGTGAGATTCTGAAATGGGTCAATATGAATGGTAGATTGGATGATAATAAGGTATATTGGTGAAATAATTAGTTAATTGATGGAATCCATGTCTCAGTATAGAGATTGATGATACACTTTTTATGAGAAACTTATAAGTTTTCATGTGTAAACCCGGCCGGTAGATTTATGAATCTGACACATGAAATAAGTTAAGTGTTGATCTAAAGGAAATTAATCACTGAATTAAATTCGTCAGTAATTTAATTTATTGATTAGTATCTGTAATCTTAACATGGGGAATTACATAAGTGTTTAATGGTGAATTTCGAAATATAAATAGAGGAGTGCAATTACGAATTTTTAGTGAAATGATTTGTAATTTATTATGGTAAGAATAATTCAAATTAATTATTTGGAATTATTTCCATAATAGAAAGCCTCAGTAATAAATTTTGTGGTCCCTCCAGTGCCCAATTTAACAAGAACTCAGAATCCTATTTTCTAATAGAAGAAGGAAAAGTAACGTGTATATTTTCTTCCAAGAAAGAAACGTGAGTTTTGGGTTTTCTTGAAGAAAAAGGATTTATACTTTCTTCTCCTCTTTGGACTAGGAGACATCTCTTAATAAGTAGGGATTCTTCTAACCTAGAAAGGAGACAATATTCTATACGATACTTGCCCACCCAAATATTGAGAGAGTTCAATTGTTAATTGGGATCACTGTAGAAAATCGTAGAGCTGGAGTCGAATTTGCTTCAAGATATCTTCACACACTTCAAGAGGTAATCCTGAGTTAATTTTCAGCATACTTTGTATGTAATACGTATTTGTGATTGTTATCTATATTCATACAAGATGTATAATTCTGGAATGCTTCCGTTGTCTATGCTATTTTCTAACATTAGGAACCTTCATGGAAGTTGTGTCCGAAGAAATGTGATTTTTTTTTGTTAAAATATTGGCTACCTATGCACATTTTAGTTTATACTCTACACTAGATATAAAGATCGGTGCTTGTTATTTCATATGTTTCAATTTATGTGACATGTATAAATTAGGAGAGTCAATTGATTCTTTTGTCCGATTTTAAAATATTTTAAATCGTTAAATATTGTGACTTATAATACTTTAATGTAATTTTAAAATAATATATGTTATTCATATGTCCCAATTTGTATGACATAAGTGAAATTTTGTGAGTTAATCAAAAAAATTTAATTAATATTTTAAGTTGTTAATTATTGTAATTTATAACATTATTTATGACTCTCTCTATATCATATTAACTAAATTAGTGAGGCAATGCACACTTATTAGGGAAAAAAATCGAGAACATAATTTAAACCATATTTCTATTATTGTCTTTTATAACATCATAATATAACTTGATAAGTTGTGCAATTTATCTTCTAAAAAATATTCAAATTCTATATAAAAAAGGATAAATGTATAAAAAAAATTAAATATTCATTTAAACTTTGAATAACTTAATTATTTTTAATAATTAAAAAACCTCAAAAATTCAATTAATACTAAAATAGAGGGAATATAATTAATTGAAAGCAAATTAGTTAGAACCTTTTCTCAACTCCACGTGGCCGTTAATGAAAAGGAAAATAGTATGCAAACTGCAGTTTAATTTGACCACGAATTGGAAGTTTAGTAAATTCCAAAATAGCCTCATTGACCCTAGGTACTCTTATAGAGTAATAAAACTTATAGAGCACTCATAGGATACCAAGTACTATTATCAAGCTTAATTAAGAACGAGCTTTTGAACTTTCGCACGTGTAAATATAGTAGTATCTTTTTGTATGTTTGAGGTGATCTTATTATAATGTATTCAGTAGTATATCTGTATCAGACCTGAATTTTCATACAAATGTTCTCATACAAATATTTGTGTATTTTTACAATAAAAATTGAGAAGATGAATAGATCATATTAAAAATTTGGGTAAATAAAATTTATCAAAAGGGATAAAATATACCTTTCAACTTTGCGATTTCGAGTAGATATATCTCTAGTTAAAAAATATGGTATATATATAAATATCTCTAACAAATGATGCATATTCACTCTTTTTATCGACATTTCTATATTTGCTTAATTGAAAAAAATATACTACTAGTTATTTAATTTCAAATATGTCACGTGACTTTTAAAAACTACCTCAATTGAAAATTATTTTAAACATTAGTTATACCTGGTAATTATGATTTGATATTTTCTACTCCATGAATTTTCCCATATATATACTAAAATGTATATTTTCCCCTAAAAAAATTGATCTGCCAAAATTAGATGACTGGTATGTTTTCCCATATATATACTCTTTTTGTATGTTTAATGTGATCTTATTATAATGTATTTCAGTAGTATATTTGCATGAGAACTGAATTTTCATGCAAATGTTCTCATACAAATATCTGTATATTTTAACAATAAAAATTGAGAAGATAAATATATGAATGATATGAAAAAAAATCGGGTAAATAAAATTTATCACTAATAAAGGGAAAAGGGGGTAAATACACCCTTCAATTTTATGATTTAGAGCAAATATATTTCTAGTTAAAAAAAAGATACATATATATTCGTGTCGTCTAAAATGATGCATGCACACCATTTTCATCGACATATCTACATTTACTTAATTGGGAAAAAATTATAATATTGATTATTTAATTTCAAAAATGTCATGTGACTTTTTAAAATTATCTCACTCCTTTTTTACACTTCTAGATCTGATCCAAACGAAAAAAATCAATTCCTCTTCTAATCAGTCATAAAATAGGTTAGAATCGGATTTGAATAGATGATTTTTTTTTTTTAATTGGATTGGATTCGGATGCATAAAAAATAAATGAGATAATTTTTTAAGCTACGTGGTATTTTTGAAATTTAAAAATCATATTTAAGATTTTTAAAATTCAGTATGTTAATTAAACAAGATGACAAGGGTATGTAATATGTATACTTAATTTGTTAGTAGATAAAGATATATATGCATCACGTTTTTAACTTGGAATATATATAGTAAAAATTTCATAAATAGTTAATGATGAAATATAGTAGGCTTCCTTAGTCTAACTGTATTTAATTAAGCGCTAATATAGATATTGAACGTGAAAAAAAAAAAATTGTCATAATAATGTAAAGAAATGCGTCAATACCCAATAGTTACTCCACTCATATATGTTTCCCGTGAAGTTCTATTAACAAGTTGGATTCAATACACAATGCTTTAGAAAATTAAAAATATTATAGCAACAGTTATTACTAGTAAAATGACAAATTACAATATCACCCATACCTGAAAATGTAAAAACAAACAACCAAACAAAATAGCTAATTAAAAATTTATATATAATTATTTTACAAGGGACTTAATTTGATAAATCTTTATTTTACCCAACTTAAAACTCTTAATTGTGTGCACTGACATTACATTGTATTTTATTCCCTCGATCCATTTTGAGGTCAAAGATCAGGATCTAGGATTTTAAGGGTGTGAGATGCTTTGAAAGTAGGCGGTACAAAAAAAAAACATGTTCAAAGTGAAATTCGAACTTAGGCTAAGCAACATCAAAAGAGCCTAAAGCACCCACCAAGAGTCATTAAATCAGTTAGACCATCCATTCGTTCATCGGAGATAAAAGATCATCCTCGTCAGATTTCATAGGTGGAATTACACTATTGTTGTTATTGGTTCATTAAAATAATTCACGAACTTATGATAAAGCATCGTTAGTCTTTCGTGCCTTCGTGGAGTAGTGTTTGGTTTAGTAACTGAGTTGCAGAGTATAAGATAGAGAGTGAGTAGAAAAAGAAGGAAAATGGAGGGTAAAGAAGAGATGAGTAAGATGCCAATGCGAGAGAACCATATATATCTCCAACCATTTTAGCATAGTTTGAACAAGTTGTTGAAATGTTTTTGATCTGAGCAAAAGAATATATTAGGAAACTCACGATTGCCAAATACATTTTAATAGGGTGGATTTCAAAGGGGGACGTATTACTTGTTTGGTACTTGAGTTGGAGAAGCTCAACCATAGCTGGGAAAATGAAAGTGATTAGTATGTTTCTGCGTTGATAATAAGAAGAAGGGGATATGAAGGTGTAGTGCTCTTGGTGAGGAAAATAATTAATGATGGTGATATTGATCTGCCCATTAATGGAGTTTCGTCCATGGACATAACTTCTGCGACTTATAGCAATCGCCATTAAAGAAACAAAGTTTCACAAAACACTTGAGGTAATTAAGTTATCGGGATATGTTTTTTATCTTTAAATTAAAGGAGCAACAACAGTACTGATATATTATTGCAATACGTGTTTTTGGCTAAGCCTTTGGTTTTAATTTTTGTGCATATATTTTCTTATTTTTACACCCATATATATAGAAGAGCCTGCAAAATCAATGTAGATATTAAACATCGGATGAGAAACAAAAAAAAAGGCTCGCAAAGAGTCAACAGGATCGTTTAATTTAAATTAAGTGTTTTTGGATCTTTTTCTTCATTTCCCACCCAAATATTGCTCAAAAGACAAATTAAGTGTCTTGTTTGGGGACCCTAAAGTGTTTGCAAGCACGTGCACTCTTTTTAATACTCCTAGTAGTAACAAAATAGTGTTCGCAAGCACGTGCACTCTTTTTCTTTTTTATTTTTCTTTTCTTTTCTACTATATTAGAAGAGTAGTGAAAATATGTCAACATGCCTGCTTGGCATTTTGAAGGGTATTTTAGTTATTTTGGTTATTATATTTTGTCAGACGTTTTAGCCATTATTTATTACTCCCTCCGTCCCATTTTATGTGGCACCATTTCCTTTTTGGTCAGTCCCAAAAAGAATCTCACACTTTCTTATATGGTAAGTATTTAAATGTACAATTCCTCTTTTACCCTTGTTGATCCCACTTAATCATACATTTATGAGGAGAGAGAAAAGTGAGTCTATTTTTTAATATTACTATTTTTTGAAGGGACAATTTGATAAACATTTCAAAGTCTTCATTTATTTCTTAAACTCTATGTCCGGTTAAATATTGTCTCATAAAATGGGACGCAGGGAGTACGATTTATTAAAGTGATAATGAAAAAGCTACCCTTGTGAGTTGTGTGGGCCAGTAGCCTCACTCTTTGGATAATTTACTCGCCAGTTGCCACTTCTTTCCTCAACATACATTATCATTTCTTTCAACTTTATCATTATTTATTTATCTAAATAAACATTGTTTAGTTGTATGTACTATTTTTTTATTAACATAAATAAAAACGTATGGACACTATATCAAAAATAATTTTTAGCAGTATTTAATTAGCGATAATAATTTAATTATTATTAAATATGTATTTTTAGTGATAATTAGCATTCTTGGTAAGTGTCCTTAAAACCTATTGCAAAATTGGATCTAATTACAATTAATTAATGTCGGTTAAAGCTATAGCACTCTTTATTAATGTGTATATTTATTGCCATTAAAAATCATTTTTGTTATATTGGAAGAAATTAAATTTTTTGTTTGGTTATTATCATCTACCTATGAAGTTAAGTTTTTTTTCAGAATAAAAATATTTTGAGTTATCATTACTCATTTTTAGCCAAAATTTCGTTCAATTAATTAATTGGTGAACTCTATTTGGGGTTTAACATTAATTATATAATAATATACATTTTGTTAGAGAGAGAAAAAAGGACATTAAAATTGTAACTTACACTTTTTAAAGAAAATACAAATTCCAAGTGAGAAAATTGTGTTGCAAGATCGGGTGTATTTAAGTTTAGTTAGTCAAATAAATGAGTATTTTTAAGATTGTCAATAATACAAGAATGAAACTAATAATTCGCGTTGAATTTAGGATTGTCTTCAATACTTCTCTTAAAAAAATATTGTGTGATATAATCTGAAATTAAAAAAAAAAAAAATTGATATACGCAAGTATTCAAATTCCTATCGAGTGCAACATAGAATTTCAATTAAGAAAAGATAATATTGGATTTAATAGTATGAAAATGTTGGACCGTGGGCAGCACAGCGTTCTTCATCTAGTAATAGTAACAAAATAGTGTTTGCTATTATGCTGAAGTTTTTTTGATAGCAAGTGTTTCTACTTGGTTTAATACATACACTAGTAAATTTCTTAAACTTGTTAAGATATTCTTTATTTAGATAGTTAGGCTTCTGTTCTTGCTGTAGTGCTAATGGGCAATAAGTTGGTTTTTGTGTTGTTAGCGCATTTTTTGATGGATAGTTTCTATTTATGTGTTGGATTTAAACTTTTGTTATGATATAGAACACCTCCAGTGCTACTGGATTTTTTATTATTGTTTTTCAAAAAAGTATCAAATAGCTAGGGGTGATCTATAATTATATATTATGGTATATTTATAAATACATTAATTTAATGTCATTATTGTTGAATATTTATAAATTTAACTATGATGTCAATTATTATTGAATATATTTTTGATTTCATTGTAGAAATTTATCAATTTTAAATTTACCTCTACAAATGCTTTACAGTTTTACTAGTGTTTAGAGATTTCTAAAAGGTTAAACTTACTCGTATATATTGCAATAATTAATATAATTTATCATGATTAAATAATTTGATAAAGTATAATACATATTAATCAATTATGAATATATATTAATCATTTGCTTTTACCTTTTGAATTTAGTGACCAATTTGAAAATCATTATATGAATTTATTCTTACACAGTTCATATGTACAACTACTACTCGGAATTTATGCTAGGAACCTTCAGGGAAGTTGAGTATGCATATTTCTATTTCTTTCTATTATTCCCTCCATCCAACAATAGTAGTTCGCTATACTAAAAATAATTTTCCAACAATACTTGTTCAATTTAGATTATCAAGAGATAATTTATTTTTTATATCTATTTTACCCTTGCTATCAGATATTAGTATCATTTAATACATTTTTCAAAGTATTAAATTTAATAAAGTCAAAGGATAAAATAGTAAATTACCCCTAGTATTTATTATTTCTTAAAAGTCAATACTCCTAATCAATATATTTCTTTCCTTCACTATGCTTTTGTGTGGAACTGAAGATTCTTTATTCAAAATTTAATTTATTAAAATAAATTTCTATAAGAACTAAAAAGACAAACAGAAACAATATTTTAAAAATCGGAAAAGAGTTTTAAGAAATTCTTAAATTATGTAAAATCGAACAAAATGTCTTCCGTTGATAATTTAATATAAAAATATTTGTGTCATTAATAGTTTGATCCAAAAATATTCATATTGTTTCTTTTGATTCAAATTTAAGCCTTATTTCAATTGAACATCTCAACTCTTAATAAAATGTTCTAATTAAATACTTTCAATTTAAATTTTGTGTTTTTTATATTTGTTCTCACTCGTTTATGAAGTAATTAAATTAACTACATAAATAATATCATCTTTAATTGTACACATCAATCTCCAAGAAAAAAAATACTTGATCAATTTTATAAGAATTCAATTGAAAGAAAATGTGGTGATGTTTAAAATAAATGTTATTAAACACTTGGTATTGATCCTGTACGTGAGTAGTCTCATATTGTACGGAGAGTTTTTACCAAGTCTCCAATGAAAAGTTTATTGGGAATAGGTAAGTTTGCTGTATAATTCTTTGAATTATATAATAAGGTGAATAAATAAATATTCATTGAGACATTAGGAAGCAAAGCAAACTTTTGGTCCTTAATTTTTTTTAAAAAAATCTCACTTTGTTACGAAAATGGAAAGAAGGTTCCCTTTCCCCCTCCGATCCTTCCTCGAAGGAAGCTCTTGATAAGCCCTATAAACTGTACTCCCTCCCTTCCTAAATATTAATTATTTTTTTGCTATTCCTGATGTATTATGCTTATTAAGTTATCACATTTGTTGGTTATTATTACTGTTTTTGTATTTTTGAATGATATGTAATGTTTTCTTTAATATTTACTATGTCTTTCTTTACTTGCGTATTTTTCTTTGGACTATTTTGATGTGTGTTATGTAAGTTGAGGGTATTTCAGAAACAATCTTTCTACCTCCACACTATAGTAGTAAAGTCTATGTATACTTTATCCTTCCAAGATCCCATTTATAATACCACATTGAATTTGTTGTTGTTGTTATTCTCTCTTTTTTATTGAAAGGCACGACTCAATTTTTTTATTTAATGTTTTAATAAATATGTTATAATAATTAGGAGTCGTTTGGTGTGATATAAGGTATAATAATTTTAGAATAAAATATAGAATTATTTCATTTTACATTTAGTTGAAGATATTACGTATTCCTTAAATTATTTATCCCACCATTTATAACATAGTGATAAGATAAGTTATCATATATACATAATGGGATAACTTATTCCAAAATAATTAATTTTGATTATCTTGTTCCCAATTAAACAACAGTCCACAATTATGAATATACCTCAAATGAGGAGTAAATATAATTATTATTATTTTTACAATATAAAAGATATATACGTATTCAATTTAAATTTAAAGTGTTTATTTGAAATTTAGTCCTATTATAACAATACATAATGTAATTGACCCTTGAATCTGTATGACATATATACTATTTGGGAGTAATAACAAACCGAAATACAAGGAAGGTTTCATCCGATCATTATGAGAAGGAATTTCTTGGTAAGCCCTTTAAATCTGTCCACGGTCCAATAATAAATATTTCCTTTGTTTCTAATTACTTGTTCACTTTTAAATTGACATATTTATTAAGAAAATTGATTGATATTATGACATATGCTATAATTAATAAGGGATATATTGGAAAATGTGTATATATAGAAGGGATATTTTAGTCTTCAAATAAATAATTTTCTGCTTTTTTTTTAAGAAGCATAAATATTTAGCTTATTCCTAACAACAGAAAAATTGTTTCTACTTCTATTTAAAAGCAGTTTTAAAAATTTACCAAACACATAATTTTTTTTAAAAGAAATATTTTTTCTAAAAAAAAATAATTACTTTTGACCTTTCAATAATAATGCCAAATAGGCTCTAAATAACAAATAAAATTTATTGTTACTTTATATCATTTCCTACTTTACCATTTACATTCACCAAATTCTTTATTTTTGTTCAAATTTATTTGCCAACTAAATTGACCAACAAATGACTCAAAGTAATAATATTGGTTATTTTCTTGGTCATATGATTGAAAAATGCAAGTTCAACGTGAGAAGATCAACAAAACTTTTTTAGAATAGCATTCTGATAGTACTAATTACAAGAGCCTGTAATAGCATGGGCCTAACATATATATTTTTTTGTTTTAATTTATGTGACACATATAAAATTTAGAGGGTCAGTCTATTTTTAGGAGATCTTTTAGATATTTAAAGTTGTTAATTATTATAATTTATAGTATTTTTTAATGTAATTTTCAATAACATACGTTATTCTTTCTATCCCAATTTATGTGGTACTGATAGAGTTTTTATGTCTTTTAAATTATTAAGTTATTAATTATTGTGATTTATAATACTTTTCACGCCATTTTTAAATAGTACAAGTTACATCCTTTATTGTTCCAATTTATGTGGCTTCCTTTATTCTTTCAATTTATATGTGGCACAGGTAAGATTTTAAGAGCCAATCGAATTCTTTATATGTCCTTTAAATATTTTTAGTTGTTAATTATTGTAATTTATAGTACTATTTATGAAATTTCCTTATTACAAAAAATTACCAAATTGCCCCTTATTACTGAAGCAGGTGCCGCTTATTAATAAGGAGAAAAAGGAGAATATTATGTAATTTATAAAATTTTGCTTATTTTATAAAATTGTTAAAGAATTGAGATAATTTTAATAAATTTTAAAATGAAAAAAAGTCCAAATTGCATGTCCAAACAAAACTTCAATTTTATTTCGTAGTTTTATATCATGATTTTAAATTATAATTTCATATTGCATGATCAAACGGGTCGTTAATTTCAATTGTGTACTAAGACACTTTTTTAGTCCAGATTTAAGCCTCTTTTCTTTGAGAGTGGGGTGTCACGGACTTAGAGTTTTCGCTAAAGCTCCGAGCGGCGCTTGACAACTTATTCACTACTCTTGCAAGATCTTGTAAGCTCAAGCAAGCCTTTAAGACTAAGATCGCTAAGAGAAGGCAAAGAAAGACTTAGAAAGAACAAGAGAGCTTTTGGAAAAAGACTTTTGTATTGCTTGTGGAATGCTTTACAAGTTGTTGGATGTCTTACAAATGAATGCCCCATCTATTTATACTATAACCTAGGGGCTAAAGTGCAAATAATATTTATTTTATAAGTCCCTTTAATAATTACACTTTGGTCCCTCTCTAGAAATCTCTACACTTTCTAGGGAACTCTAAGGCTTTCTTGAAAATTATCTAGTCCCCCTTCTAGAACTCTCTACTAGTCTAGAGAATTCCAAGGCATTCTAGAGGTTTCTAAGGAAGGATCTAGGGAATTTTAGAGTCTTCCACTAACCTCTCCATAACTCTAGATTCTTCTCACTTATTTTTATGCCGAATTTTTAATTACAAAGTGGCAGGTCATGACACTCTCCCCCACCTATTGATGCGACGACCACGTCTAGCTTTCAGTTGTTTCCTTATTTTAACTTTCAGTTGTTTCCTTATTCTAGCTTGGCCTTATGATTTTCCTCCTTCCTAGGAGGTAAGCGCCTTGGCGATTTTTTGGTATCACAACATTGTTGTCTTTTAGAACCTTCTTCGTGTGTGGTGGCAAGAACCCTTTAGCACCATTGTCTTCTTTCAAACTTGCAATAGTGGCTATAAACGTCGACTCTTTCTTTTTATGGTTTTTCTTGAATTGTATGGTCGTTAGTCGAGCTCTCCCTTCTATCGTTGGTACCTTAATCAAGGGCACCGTGCATGTTCTTCCTTGCTTCATGACTATAAGTCGTTAGAGGTAAAGATCGATCACCATGTGGCCCTGTCGGAAGAACTCTTGCCCAAGAATTATGTCAAAGAGATCTAAATGAGCGACAGTAAAGTTGGTTTTACCTTGCCATTCGCCTAGTGTGATGCTTACTACATGAGCGACTCCACTCACGAGAGTCGGTGGTGCATTGACCGTCCTGAGTTGGGAGTTACTTGGACTGTAACTCAGCCCCAACATTGTCGCTGCCGTCTTGGTCATGATATTGGCATCTGCACTGGTGCTAACCATAGCACAAACAGGTCTTCCATTGATCGTGATGTCGACACATTGTGCGTCGTATTCTTTCAGCTTTCCCGGCTGCTTCGTGATGGCTCCGCATAGTCCTATCAAGCCCAAATGCATCATCTCTGCGCCTTCTCCTTGCTCATGTGCATACTTCTCCTTCCGCTCTTGTAAGATAGCACCAAGGCTCTTCAGCTCAGGGCACCTTGCATAATCATGGGACCCACCGCATATATAGCAACCGTTTCTTTTGGCAGTTTCTGTCTTTCTCTCTGTGTGCCATGACGTCCAGACTTCTTGCCATCGAACCTATAGGTATCATGCTTCTTGGGATGTGGTCGTTGCTCCTCAAATTTGCCACAATCTCCCCCACCATAGTCATGACTACCTCTCACTTCCTCTCCTCTGGCTTTGTCGGGCTTTTCATGCTTGAAGTCTATCAAAGCTTCAGCCTACTTAATGGCTTCATCGATAGTCCTGTCCTGTCGGCGTTCCAACTCCGTCCTGGCCCAATTTTATAGCCTATCCATGAAGTGGAACAACATATCTTCATCCGTGAGGTTAGGAATCTGAAGCATGAGGGTAATAAACTCCTTCACGTATGTGCATCTGCTGCCTGTTTGCTTCAGCTCCCTAAACGTGTTTTTCACCTCATAGATGACATTGTTAGTGAAGAACGCCTTTTTAAACTCCACTTGGAATTGCTCCCAAGTGTCGATGGTGCAAAGTCCCTTCCCTATTTCCGACTCTTTACGCCTCCACCATAGCATGGACATCTTCGAGAGGTACAACACAATGGTGTTGATCTTACTCTCGTCACTCTTCAGCCTGTTATACTTGAAGTAATTCTCAAATGCCACAGGAAATTCTCCACTTCTTGCGCGTCACGGATGCCTTTGAACATATGTGGCTTGGGAGCCTCGACCTTGGCCTCACTATCTCGATCAAGCAATGATGATCCTCCAACTTCCATGCCCTTCTTGAGTGCTTTCATCTCGGCCTTCATGGTCTCAATCGTGCTCAACGCCTCCATGAGTCGACACTCCAAGTAAGTGATAGCCTCCTTCATCTCGAACTCAGCACACTGTCGTCCCTCCAACTCCTTGCGGATGTTGTCGATCTTCTCAAGGTGAATTCCTCGAGGGTCTTGAAAATTATCTAGTCATGACAGGGTCTGTGTAATTCCTTAGGAAGACCTTGAATAGGAGAAGACTCAAAATATTAGGACATCCCAAATTACTCATAATGAAAAAGAAGATAAATAATAATTTCGTCTAAATTATAATATTATAGCCCAAAGAAATTACAAAGAAGACAGAGAGCAAAAAGAAAAAGATTCTGAGATAAAACCATAAAGTAATATTTTATTGTTGATCCCTAAATTTGCTTCAGAACCTGAATCTTGACCAAGTCATATAATACCTTCGATATATGAGCCTGTCTTAAGCACGGCTGTTGAGTCGGACAATTTTTTATATGTATTTTTTTAATATTTGAAGTTTTTATTTTCGTTAATTATGATATTTTTTATGTTATTTTAAAATAATGTATGTTATATTTTTCAATCCCAATTTATGTGGCTTAGATAAAATTGAAAAGTCAATATATTTTGTATATGTTTTAAAAATGTTTTCAGCTATTAATTATTGTAATTTATAATATTTTTTATGGGCATTTTAAAATAACAGAGTATGCATTATTTTTTTTCTCCTAATTTATGTGACGTTAATAAAATTTGGAGGAACAAATTAAATCCTTTTATGTTATTTTTAATAATTATAAATCATTAATTATTGTAATATATAATTTTTTTTACATAATTCTCAAATATATAACCATAATTTTCAAATATATTACAAAAAAAAAATTAAAACAAAAAGAATACTACTAAATAGTATTGAAAAATAGACTCTAGTACATACAAATGTTAAATGAAAAATTATGAGCTAGGCCCACAAAGATCATCAACAAAAGAGTATTCTTTCATAGGATATTTAATAGGGCACTTTTTTTTCTTTCTTTTTTAGTGTAATAAAGAAAATGTACACTTCAAAACAAGGAGGCATGTTTCTTTTAGTAAGTAAATTATGTTATAACGTTAAGGGATTGTTTAATATAGTGTATAAAAATAATGCTACATAGAGTTTATTAATAATGTTATATTAGTAATGCTTGCATTAATTATACATAAATAATTTTTTATGCATTGTTTGATAAGTGTAAAAATAAACATGAATTGCGTAAAAATATTTATTTACAAAGATATTTTTCATAATTATGATGAAAAAGATGTAAAAGTTACACAAACACTTAAATCCATTGCATTACTAATACCTAAAAATCCATGACATTACTAATACCTAAAAATCCATGACATTAGTAATACATACCTTAGCATACAATAAAGTGTTTAGTTACATATAACATGAAAAAGTGTAGCAAATAAGATATTACTAATACACAAAGTTAATGCATGCATTATTTTTGCTAATATACAATCAAACGACCCCTAAGACACTTTCAGATGGTAAATAATATACTTAATCAAACGACCCCTAAGACACTTTCAGAGGGTAGGTTCTACTTCATTTTTAGCTCCATACCCGCTCCGTTCACTTTATATTTGTCTACTATTTTAAAAATATATTTTTATTTTTACTTGTCACTTTTAATATATTAAGAAAAGACAGTCATTTTTTTTATATATATATATATTTTACCGTTAACATTAATTACTTATTCCATAAATTATATTTTAAGACCTAATTAATATTAAACATCAATTAATAGTAATATTATGATAAAATAATCATGTAAATGTGTCAAATCAAAACTAATTAGTAAAAGTGAACGGAGTAAATACTAAATAGCAATATGATCAGATGAGATGAGTGTTCCTATTTGGATTGGCTTAACAAATAAATTTTAAGTAAAAAAATAAAGGGTGACCTATTTTTTGTTTTTAACTATTTTAAAGTATTTTTTAACTTATTTTAAATTATTTTTAACTTTGACAAACACTTTTAAAAATTAAAAATAATTAAAAATTAGGTTTCGTCGACTTTTTAGCCGATCTAACCAGGGTCAACCGATATAGTAGAGTGAATGGGCCATAATATTTTAAGAAAAAAAAGTACTATAAATCTATAGTAGGTCCTATCTCTTAAAGTGGTAAAAAACAAAATTTGTATCAGCTTGTCCACCTTAATGCTGTTATTTCGTCGTTGCTAAAAAAGTACTATAAATCTATAGTGGGTCCCATCTCTTAAAGTGGTAAATTACAAAATTGTATCAGCTTGTGGTATATATATATATTTGGATTAATGAAAATGTCAAAATGCTACCAATACCACTTAGAGAAGTATTATCTAATTTTAGAAAGAAAAAAAAAAAATATAAAATTCAAATCTTTAACCTCACGGAGAGAGGTGCACCCAGTCATAATCGCATTATGTGATACTCCGAGTGTGGGTTCACACATTTATATTTTAATATTTTTTAAAAAATATAACACTAATATATATGATCTCGAGAGGGGAACATGAATTCACATGAAGCCGTGACTCCCCCCCCTAGATATGCCTCTGGTTTGTCCCCTTCTTTTTAAGTGTGTTTCAATGATTTTTTTCGTGCCAAATCTCAGTGTTATACTAATAATCAATCGATAAATTGGTAATCAAAAATCAATATGTAAATGATTTTATAACACATTTCAAAAGACTTATTTATTTTATTAAGTATTGTGTCAAGTCAAATAGTGTAACATGAACAAAGAGAGTAGCAATAAACTTTATTTTTCGTGTCTGAATATAAAATTCTATGAACAAATTATCCATAAATTGAGATATCCAAAAACAGAAGTACAATGTAGTATTAAAATAATGGGCAGACCCAACTGATGTGGACTTAGATTCTGTCAGTCCAAAATGTAGCTGAACGACAAGTCCCCAATCATTTGAAAAGTATACAAGCCAAATACTCCGTACTAACAAATTACAAAACATTCAGGTGCGTAATAGAAAAGCAGTTTACTAAATCAAACAAGTATGAATAAACAATTTATTTATCTCCACAAGACAATCTGCATATACACTAGATTTCATATGTGGAAGGAATTACACTATTGTTGTTATTGGTTCATTAAAATAATTCACAAACTTATGATAAAGCAACCTTAGTCTTTGGCGGAGTAGTGTTTTGTTTAGAAAGTGAGTTGCAGAGTATAAGATAGAGAGTGAGTAGAAAATGAAGGAAAATGGAGGGTAAAGAAGAGATGAGTAAGATGCCAATGCGAGAGAACCAAATATATCCCCAACCATTTTAGCATAATAGTTTGAACAAGTTGTTGAAATGTATTTGAGCTGAGCATCGTAGGCAAAAGAGTAGATGAGGAAACTCGCGATGGCCAAATACATTTTAATTGGGTGGATTTCAAAGGGGGACGTATTACTTGGTTGGTACTTGTGTTGGAGAAGTTCAACCATAGCTGGGAAAATGAAAGAGATTAGTATGTTTCTGCAGTGAGAATAAGAAGAAGGGGATACGAATATGTATTGCTCTTGGTGAGGAGAATAATTGATATTAATGGTAATGCTTGTGAAATTGAGCTGACCATTAATGGAGCTTCGGCCATGGAAATAACTTGTTCTACTTATAGCCTCCGCCATTAAAGAAGCAAAGTTTGAAACAACACTTGGAATATATAATTAAGGTGTCGGGCTATTCTATCTATATATATAGAGAGAGAACCTACTTGTGGACCCCCATAATTTCAATCGGTCAATTGATGTTTCGATTGAATTATTGTGCTGCTTCATAAAGTTCTCCCCTGTACCATGTGGACGACCCCACATAATTTCAATTGGTTAATGATGTTTGGATTGATTGTGCAGCTTCATAAAGTTCTCCCCAAATCCCCATGCAGAACAAGACGAATCCTCTTTTCTTTGCAAACAATCCTTTTCCTCGTTTTGAATCTATATGTACTTTAATGGTTGATTAAAGCAATGCCTCTATGATGTCAATCATTATAATATATTTATAAATTAGTTATGATGGGTATTAATTTGAAGTCAGTAAAAACTTATTGATTTCAAATTTTAAATCTGTCCCTACATGTTTGTTAGTGTTTAGAGATTTCTAAAAACTTAAACTTACTCGCATATATTGCACTAAATCAATATAGTTTATCGTGATTAAATAATTTAAGAACAAATAATACATGTTAGTATATCAATCGTAATTAAGTAACAAAAACTTTATATTATTCAAACATATATATTAATCATTTGCGATAAATTTTATCTTTTTGAGTTTAATGACAAATTTGAAACTCATAATATAAATTTATCCTTACACAGTTCATATTTATCACTTGTACTCAATTTTTAAAGGTGTGAATATGGAATTTATGCACAATTAGGAACCTTCATGGAAGTTGCGTATCGCCCAATAAGAAGTGTCTTGATAATTTATTTATTTTTGTTAAAGTATTGAATATGCACATGGTTCTATTTCTGCTAGATTGTGGCATTCAAAGGGTTGAAAAATTTACGAAATACTTTAAGTGGTTGAAAAATTTACGAAATACTTTAAGTGGTTGAAAAATTTATGAAGCACTAGAGAATAAGACGGACTTTCAGAAAAATTGACTTTAAGTATGTCAATCCCTCCATTTCCTCCATTTGTAGGTTAGATTTGTTACACGTGTCCTATTAAAAAATTGGATGGTTCAGATTTGTTTACTTAACTCAAGGTAATTATATACTCTCCGTTCATTTTATTTGTCACTGTTTGATTTGGCATATCCTTTAAGAAAATAATTATTGCTATAGATATTTTACCAATTCCTATTTAATGATGTTTAGTATTAGGTTTTGAAAAATAATTTGGAGAATAAGTATTTAATGTTGAGGTAAAACATGAAAAAAAATTTATGTCTTTTATTGATATGTCAAAAGTACTCCCTCTGTCCCTAATTACTTGTTAACTTTTGAATTGACACACCAATTAAGAAAACAATTAATGACATAGCGAGTTTACTATTTTACCCATATTAATTATAAAGTGGATGAAAAATTCTATATTTTTCAAAGTAATTAATCATTTAATTGAGGTTATAATAGGTAAAAAAAAATTGTCCTTAATTTCTTGATTTGTCAAAATTGACAAGTAATTAGGGACAGAGGGAGTAACAAGTTAAAAATTTCATTTTAAAAAAAAATTGTTTTCGAAAAATATTTCAATTTTTTTTTTCATTTTTACGCCACCCACTCCTACCCCCGCTAAACCCATTCAGGCCACCTCGTCAAAAAATATTTCAAATTTTTAAAGTTTCATTTTTTACGTTACCCCCAACCCCACCACCCCATCAAAAAAAAATTCAAAAAAAATATGTTTTTGAAAAATATTTCAGATTTAAATAATTTAATTTTCACGCCACCTCTATCCCCCTACCCCAGCCATCCCCAACCGCCACCCTCGTCAATTTTTATTTTTTAAAAATATTTTTGAAAAGTAATTAAAAAATTTTAAAATTTCAATTTTTATGCCATCATGTCAGAAATTATTTTTTAAAGAGTATTTTCTAGTCTCAAACTAAAAATAAAAGATATTTTATAGAAAATATTTTTCATTCACCAACCAAACATCAAAAATAAGTTAGAAATCCACTGATTTTCAAAGAAAACATTATCCTTCGTACCAAACACACCCTTCGAGTAATACTTTTTAATTTTTTGAGTAACATAAAACGTAATCTGACGGCTTCTAACTTTCCTAAATTAAAAGTTTTCGAGCATGATACCTTGATCGGTGGACGGTGGTACGCTCAACCTACCACACTTCTGCATGGTATTTTCAATAAGCTACTAGTGCAATTTTGACCAATACAAACTTCTCCAAAATATGATTAAGTGTCTAATATGATTCTATATTGATACATGATATTCGACACTTCATCATATTTATCTTCTTTTTGGAGTATTAATTCTAGCGATAAATATGATTTAATTTGCATGACCTATTGATTAACCTAAGACAATATTTACATACCGTAACATTTGACCTTTTTTTTATTTACAGTACTTTCCTTCGACCACTCAAATTGTCAACAAAATATGATGTACATGCCATATTAGTAACGTCGTAAGAAACGCTCTTGTTTTTTCTTTCTTTCTTTCTTTTGATTTCATTAATAACACAAAAGATTTAGGGGTCGTTTGGTAGAGCGTATTAGTGAAAATAATGCTTGCATTAACTTAATGTATTAGTAGTACCTTGTTTGATACACTTTTCTAACATATGCATAACTAATACTTGTATTAGTAATATACTCTATTGTGCATTGTGCATTAGTAATGCAATGGGTTCTAATGCATGCATTAGTATTATTAAAGACACAATTGCCTTCAAAAACTTTTTTTACATCATTTCCACTATATTTGTGGAGGTTACTTTTGTAATATTTTTTCTAAAAGAATTATGTAATGCATAATATTTTTAGTACAGCAAACCAAACATTGCATAAAAAAAATCTCATCATAACTAATGCAAGCATAACTAATACAAGCATTACTAATACACTATATTTTACATTATTCTTATACACTCTACCAAACGATCCCTTACTTTACGGGCAAAGACACATGTTACTGATCCAAATATTTTATTTTGTGTCTTACTCAATTTGCACTAGTCCCTAATTTGTCGATAATCAAAGAACTCTGAATCCAATAGCGATTGAGGTTCTCTCTCAATTTTCTTCGTACCAACAAAAAAATCTTTAATTAGCTATATAGTACTACATTATAATACACACTCACTTTCATAATTCAGTTAAATTAATCACAAAGGATATATAAGAACAATAGTATGAGTTTAACTTGCACTGAAAGACAACAAACTACAAGTACAGTTTGACACCAATTTATTTTTTTTAAAAAGAAGACACATACGTAGTTGTATTGTTTTTTCTGTTCAAATCCCTGTTCCGAGGTACAAAAATAAGTAGAAACATTACAAAGTGAAAACACAAATAAATTACAGAGAAATTGAGAAAAGATCAAACATGGTAACTCAACTGTTCTACGAAAAATCAGGAATTTGTATCAACGTATAATCAATCAAACAGTACTAATTTGGTTTTCGAAACTGACTCTGTTAATGAAACTCGCGAATTTATGATAATACCAGTTCATTTTTTGGGTAAATATGCTATAGAGCAAACGAATTGCAGAGTATAAGATGGAAATGGAATAGAGAATGGGACAGAGACGGGAAAAGAAGTGATAAATAAGATGCCAATGTGAGAGGACCAAATACAGAGGCCAAAAATTGAACCATTTTCGCGTAATTTGAATGTGGTGGAGTGGTTAACAGAGCATCGTGAGAAAAACAGTAAATGAGAAAACTTGCAATGGATAAAAACATCTCAGCAAAAGTGTGTATCGAAAGGGGATTTGTCACTGCCTTGGTACTTGAGCTGTAACAGGGCAACCATAGTTGGGAAAATGAAGGCCAGAATTATAATGTTCACGTGCTGAGAAGGAGGAGGAGGAGGAGGAGCATATTGCTCGGCCTGAAAATCTGTTGTTGTTCTTTCTTCTGCCATTGAGGAAGCAAATTTCGAACAGAAACTTGAACTAATTCTTCTTTGTTTTCTTTTAGTTGTGTGGCTAATGCCTCTCAAGACCCATTACTTAGAGCCCGTTTGGATTGACTTAAAAAAAGTAACTTTTAAAAAGTAACTTTTTAAAGTGCTGGACTTATTTTTAAAATAAGTAGTTATGTGTTT
>JAJOOG010039701.1:0-16684 GCA_029582565.1 Solanum infundibuliforme
TTTCCATGGATATGTTATTGGCCACCCAATAATTTGTGTGCTAGGAGATATGACCCTCCAAAGTAGACCCTCGAAAAAGGCTTCCCTAGGAAATTTCGGATTTTGATACGGTTGCTCTAAAATTTGGGTTAGACCCATTCCCCACTCAATTTCACCCCCTAAACAAGAATATGAAGTCGTATTTTCGAAAAATGAAATGGATTTTTTTTTATTTTTTTATATATAGCTAAACAAGTTTCCGGTAACTTCCGAAGCACATTTTTAAGAACTTTTTGGGTCATTTCAGTAAGGCCCTCGTTAGAAGCCTACTCAGCAACCCCAAGCATCTCCTCATTCGTATCCACCTCAAACATAGGATCAGCTACCACCTCAACTCGAATATCATCTCCGGTGGTAGCCGGAGGCATGTCTTGCTCAACTGGCACATCTAGGATCTCCATCGTCCCGAGATCATAGACATATCAGTGGACTTCACTTGATCCATATCTTTCCTCAGTGTAGGAATGGAAACTTTTAGAGCCGTCACCTCCTCGGTGGCCCCTTGGCAACGCTCACACACTACTATCGTAGCCGCAAGGGCATTAATGGTAGCACTCATTGGTGTCACAAAATTAACAAGGGTTGTCTGAATCATGCCTGGAAAGGAGGCCTCAAGTCTTGCAGCACGACGATCGGCATAATAGGCTAGCTGCCCCATATGAAGTAATGCAGCCTGTATGAGTGGGGGCCGGGAAACAACAACAGCATCAGATCTGGGAGGCAATGTAGCAGCAGAGGAACCTGGAGCATCATAAGGAACAACACTAGAAGTACTTGAATGCCCAGGGGTCGGAGTAGGCAAAGATGCCTCTGCAAGTAATGTGTCTGTATCCATAATCGAGGAAGGGTCCACCTGGGCTGCCTTCTTCTTCTCTGCCTCATCTTTTAAATACCTCTCCTCGATACTTCGGATATCAGTAGAAGATATGGGAATCACTTCCACATATTTCTTGTCATCTCTAAGAACCCGAGCCCATCTGTACAACTCGGTGATCAATACCGAAAATGAGAGGGAGGTCTGGCGTTGTTTGGCCCTCATGGCCATATCCTGCTCAACAATCATACCCAAATTTATGTGCTATCATGCAATGATCAAGCCAAGACAAGCCGCTTTTGTGTGGCGAAGGACGGACTCATTCTTCGATGGCATGACAGTGTTGTTGATAAAGTCAAACCAGTACCTCACAGCTACATGTAGGTCCCTCTTCTCTATCGGAGCCCCTGCCTCTAACCACCTCGGAGTACCATCACATATGAGATGGGCGAGCCAGCTTTTCATTCTCTCCAAGGACTTAGTCTTTACCCTTTACTGGTGGGCGTAAACAATATTTTTGGTACACTCTAATACCGCATTTATAGTAGTATTGTCACACAACACTCTCTTGCCCCGGACAACCACATAATCAACTGGCTTGAATTTGGCAGCCATCTTCTTCGTTTGCGGCACCAAGGCTCCGTAAGCAGTGTAGAACTCCCAGACCCAATTTGGAATGTATGGGCCACGGGGCTTGGTGAATAGCTAGAACTTGTGTGACTTTAGGCATTTTATAATTTATGGATACCTGTTAATGACAACACTTTCGACAACCGCTTCTCCTCTATAATTGTCCTCAGCCCTTAGTCTTCTATCTATTCATAGACAGCGGAGGAGGACCATCTACCTGTGGTGCTAGGATCACGACCTGTGCTAGAGCTGGAGTAGGAGAAATGGTGGTGGCTTGATAATCTTTTATCCTAAATGGATCATTCATCCTTTTAGAATACAGTTTTGCCCTCTGTGTTGCTATTAGCTCATCATCCTTAGAAGCTGCGGCCTGATACTCTTGGTGCTCATCCTCACTCTCAGAAGTAGTGAGGTGAGTGGCGTAGATTCCGTCACTGTCGAAGCTGGCCTCCGGTGACGCAAGTGCCTCCCATTGCCTTTTCCTTTCCCACCAGTTGTGGGAAGTTTGGTGGCCTTGGCCCTGGATGTAGCTGCAACCTTATTGATTTTTATTCCTTTGGCCCTCTTACGGGGCGGCATGTCCCTAGCAGAACCCTTTGGTATAGCCATGTCTGCAGAACATTAAAAAAAGTAACAAACAATTTAAGCAAAAGCACAGAGAAGTAGTTGCAGACAGACTCGCCGAACCAGTTGGTGAGTTGTCGAATCACTTAGGCGAGCTAGTTCGGACTCTCCGAAAGGATTGGCTCACAAATTTCTCAGACAATTGGCATGTCGGTGATGCGAAGGCCCTTTCGGCGAATCGCTGACTGCATTCGGCGAGCAAGGACTAGCCCGCCAAAAGTTAAGGATTAAGGGCGTAGACAAAGGCCATCAAGGAAGACCTTCGATGAGTCACCGAGTGCGCTCGGCGAACTCAGGCTTCTTCTCGAAAGTTACAGAACCTTATTCAAGATTAAGCATGAAATTAAAAGTGATTAGGGGAACTACGGCGAACCGCCTAGTGATTTGGCAAAATCGACCCACCTCGCCAAACGACCCAACATGCCTACCTTCAACCCAACTTCTCAAATTCAACCCCGTAACCACCGAAACAAAATCAAAACATGCACTATTACGATTAAGCTAAGACCCATTATACCCATGCCCCCGAGATACTCAGACTTCTCCCGGTTTAGCCAAATTTGGCCATTTGATGACTTTTGCCCTTAGGAATGATGTCAACCGCTTCATCATTGGGCAAATTACGTCCTTTGGCACAAATGAGGCTTACTTAGACTTCACCCGACTAGACCCAACAACATGCAAACACAACCTCACAATTTTTAATCAATTTAAAGGCACAAAATTTGGGAATTAACAATAAAGGCATTTCGAGCAAGATATTCAAATTAAAACTAGCACACACATATACAATTATTATCAGAGTGGCCCAACATACTTCACTAAGATAAACTCACTAGCAAATGAGTCAAAATCGCAAAATAAAGATTTGGGTTTCGAAAAACCAACCTTAGAAGCTGAACAACTAATTTAACTCTCTAGGCGGCAAAGTAATCAAACTCAGAACACTAATTCGATGACTAAAATACAATAAAAACACAAGAAATATAGAATACTATAATGAGGGTGTGATTTTGGGAAGTTGAAAACTGACGGAAAGTGAAAAAGTTTTAACTTTTGAACCTTTGGCCTTAAAAACCATCCAGTTCTCACCCATTAGGCAACATAAGTTATGCTCGCCGACCCACTCAGTGACACGCTGAGTGGGCACTTACCTCATCGTGTTTTACAGAACTTCCAGTTAATATGGGGGTCCCAACGGCAGAGTAGGTCGTGATCGCTAACCTGGTCGGCGATTCTCCCAACTGCTCCTGGGCTCACCGAGTTTTACAGACTCCTATTTCAAATTGTCTTGAGTCCAACGGCGGTCCAGGTCAGGCTCATCGACCTCTTCGGCTAGTCACCGACTGGACTTTTAGCTCGCTAACCTGCACTTTTCAAACACCTTCCACACTTTGACCTGCACAATTAACACACCATTATATCCAACTTAAAAAGAAAGTAAATAAAAACTTGGGTTGCCTTCCAAGCAGGGCCATAGTTAACGTCGCGGCACGACATAAATCCACGCTCAAACCTTATTCTTGGGGTTGACCATAGTATCACTAGGCAACCCCCATTACTCTCTCTGGTTTAGATAAGACGAGATATGACCCATTTGGGTCTCCAACTGCTTGATCAATACTGAATGAGAGGTAACCACGTAGCTAAGGGTCCACACATATTCTTTCATTTATTTCAAAATCTTGTCTGACCCCTCAACTTTGTTGAGGATACGAGAAAGCATATCCTCTAACCGACCTCCCTTGGAATCCTTTGGATTTTGGCGCTCATGGGGAGGAACATATCTATCCTTCTCCCCGTCTCTCTCTTTCCAAGTGGGGTTACAGTCCCTCCACCCTCGATCACGATCCTTCCAACCCTCATCCATGTTCCAACCTTGGTTACCACCCTGCCTCAGGTAGTTTGAACGATAACCACCACCTTGGTTGGTTAGGAAATTTTCCTCTTCGTTATATAAAGCTTCGAACTTGACTTCTTCAGGATTCACACACCCAACACCCATGGCATTGACACTCCGAGCACCAGCTCCCATGATATTTTTAGAAAAAATGTCAAGTTTGTCATGATCTTGGCCATGTTCTGGTCCATCTCTTGGTCTTTCTCCATCTGCTCTTTAATCAATTTAAACGTGAGAGTAGAGACCTGATCTTCGCGGTACCAAGCCCGATTGATTGTGGGTCATTCCATCTAAGAGATGAGATGCCATCATATAAGGTTGCTGCATCAAACCTCCAGGAGAAAGTTGGTCAGCAACACCCTTGTTCACTGAATCTAGACTTCGGTAAAAATACTGCAGCAACACGTTGTCAGGCAAGCGATGAGTTGAGCATTAGAGCATCAACTTCTTGAATCATAGCTAAGTTTAATGAATAGACTCACCATCAAAATGCTTGAAGCTCTGAATGCTTTCCCGAAGAGTCATCATCTTCGAAAGAGGGAAAAATCACACTTGAAATGTGGTGACCAGCTCCTCCTACGAATTGATTGATTCACGCGACAATTCAGCCGGACCGACTGTTGGGATATATTCTTGAAAGAGAATGGTCCGCAAACATCCACACAGTTTCTAATATGGTGATGGGGATCCTCATGAGCCAAACCACCGAACAACCCCTTCAATTGGAAGAGTTGAAGCATAGTGCTAGTAATATGGAACACCTCGTTCCCTTCAACAGGCGGTAAGCGAATGGCACCAATTCCACCCATAAGATGAGGGTCATTAGAATTAGGTTCATTGACATCGTTAAGGTTTGCAATGTTGTCTTTGTGGCGTAATTGGCAACCATTGCTTCCGTTCAGATTCATATTTCCTGTTTCAAAACACAAACAAGCAAAACAAAACTAAAAGTAAGTTCAACTATGACTAACAAGAACAAAGTTCAACTTAACTAAAGATTCTCAACCAACACAGCTCCACGGCAGCGGTGCCAGTGTGATTTCACGTATCAGGACCCTTCTTCCAATTCTAAGTGCCAACGATCGTAGTCAGTAATATAATCCAACTAAGTGAGTTTGGGTCAAATCCCATAGGGAGCGGTACACGTTTGAAAATCAATAGGCAAGTACGAACATGCTCAAGTCAATCATAGGAATAAATATTATCGAATAAAAACATAATTCAAATTAAGGGTTGACACAAGTGTCAAATAAGGGGGTTTTGGTTTTAACTATCAGCTACAACAATATCAAAAAACATGAAAATAACGAGATTGAGACGGGTTCTTGGGATGTGATTGGATTATAAGCTAATATAGACAAATGGGTAATTGAAACTGTTAGTAAATAACTGTAAATCAGTGAATAAGATAGACTTTCGTGGGGATAAACTTTCTCTTGAACAATTTACCCCGATTGAAGTTGGATTCTCTCGAACACCAACAAGCATGCAAGTAAGAACAATTTACGCTTTAATCCATTCACTCTCTCGAGCTCAATGTGTGGAAAAGGGTTTAAGATTCACACTCTCAAGTTGAACCCATGACAACCCAATACCCACTGATCATCAATTTAGTAATCTTGCTTTTAAGACCTCTCTCTCGAGCAAGCCAAAAACACGAAGGTAGGAATGCATTTGCAACTACAATCCTTTAATTTCAACCAAGATTGCTAAATGAAATCACTTCTAGACAACATTTAAACTAACAATTAGCAATACCCAGCAACTAAATAAACTCATAATCACACTCCAAGAATTGGGGTTTTAGCTAGATATCATAAAAAGATAGAAATCGTTACCAAATTGTGTTTCCATCAACTGGGTAAGATTAATTTTGTCTTTAAAATGGTTCAAATTGAAGAATCTCAAAGACCCACTTCCAATTTCTCAAAAATGGAAAACTTCAATTCTTCAAAGCTAAGGAAAAGTTTTGTCTGAATATTGAGAGTTCAAACTCAACAATTACTCTAATGAATGTTAATAATAAAATTTGATACTAAACATAATGTTTGAAAATGTATTTATAGTCGCCAAAAATATGTTGTGAAGGACCATTTAGCGCAGTAAGTTGGGATCACCGATCAGCTCGGCAATCCGCCCTTTGGTCAGTTTCATTACCTGTTTGCTTTGACCTTCAGCATCCTCAAGTTATGTAACTTTGGGCGATCCAACACTGCATTGAGAAACCGTTTAGCGACACACCGAATGCTCCTTTCTATCCCCGACTTGATTTTCACCTTCAGGGCTTGGCACACTGGAACTTTAGGCGAGGTAATAGCCACTCGGCGACTCACCCAATAGATTAGGCGATCAACAAGCCTTCTTTTCTTTGTTCTTTCAGCTTCCTTGTTCCATTTTACTCGTTAGTGTCCATGCTTTGTTCTTCAATCCAAATACCTCGAAATCAAGGATTTTACATCAGTTATTGGCACAAAATGAGCATTTGAGGACACTAAATCTATCCAAATGAAGCCCCAAATGAGTCCAAATCTTAGACTCACCAAGGTGTTCTATACCTCGGCAAGGTATAGGACAGTTCTGGCAGTGTGGGCGAGACGATGTATCATCACGTAGCTCATAGTGATGGTTGTCAGGTAGATAATCTCCCGATAGAGTTAAATTGTATACTTATATATCACTTATTATGTTGAGTTCAGAGATGAGAAAGTATTTTGTAAAGCTTTAAATAATTTAACTCCTTTATTTCTTTACATTCAGTTTAAGTACATTGTTATCTATAGTAGTCCTTTCTTTCAGTTATTTATTATTCAGCTATATTACATACACTTACCTTCAATGTACTGATGTCATTTGACTTGCATGTTTTAATGATGCAAATACAATTTCTTAGGATCCTCAACAAGAATCTGTTGACATCACTTCATCCGCTCATCTACTTATGAGTAAGACCTCCTTGCTTTCGAAGTACTCCAGTTTTATGAGTTTTTAGTAGTAGTTCTTTTGAGGAGTCGTGGGTCTTATCCCGACACTTATATTTGTAGAGTAGAGGCTTCATAGATAGAAAGTTTTGGAGATTCTTTCAGTTTCAAATGGTTTATTTCAAACTTATGTTTCATACTTAGTATATTCAGCAATGTTTTGAGATTTAGTAAAACTGGTCTTAAACATTTTCTTTCAATTTGATGCTTATGTATGCTCAATTTATTCTCCCGCTTGTAGTCAGCTAGGATTAGGGTTCGCTTGGAAACCAACAATGGTTCTCGAGTACCGGCCACGTCCAGGGTGTACGTTCGGGTCGTGACACATTCTATGTACTAATGCATACTTCTGACTACATTTTTTCACTAATGTAGGGTCCAACAATCCTATTTCACACACTCGTGGCTAGATTGACCCTTTGAGATTTTTGAGAGAATGGTGAGTCCACATTTTCCGAGGATCGAGATTCTTTTAATGCCTTTTATCATTTTCATTTCTGAATTATATGTGATATGTCTTACGTCCCAATCACTTTTCTTATGATGTATTAGATTGATTTGAGACTTATGATAGATTTCTTCTTTTGTTGTTATTATTATTATTATTATTATTATTATTATTATTATTATTGTATTATATGGCATCTTTCTATTGGATATATTAAATTCCAATTCACATTGGGCTTTTCCCAATCCAATCCGACCCATACCTACAGTTCCATGACCAAACCCAATTAAAGACCCATATCAACTAAAAAATAATTGATCGATCTTCTTTCTCCCTAAACCCTAGGACCTTTTTTTCTTCTTCCCTTTTTTCTTTCTTCAATAATTTCTAGATATATTTCAAACCAAATGGTCAAATTTCAATAATACTATATTGAAGTTGAAGAATTCAAGTTAGAGTATTAATTTTGGAAGTATTCTCTCAATTCAATTGCTTATATCTTCTTCTGTTCATGTCTTGACGCAGTAGAATCCCGCATATGTCATTGCGGAGTGGTGTTTGTGGTACAAGAATTTGTGAATGGTATCTAGTTAGTGTAATGCTCTTAATTGCAATTCTGATTATTTTTTGCATGGTAGTGAAATTATGTTTAGTTTGGTTAATGTCCATACAATTTAGGATTTGGTATAATCCGCAAGTTTCATTGTAATGTATTTTCATTGTTAACGACGTAAATTTGGATCAATTATGTTTTCAATTTTTGGATCAGTTTTGGTTCATTTTTTTTTTCAAATTTTGATTCTTTGTTTTGATCTCATAATTGTGCACTTTTGTTGCATTTTAGCCACTGTAAAGTCTTGATTTTAATTCTTGAGTTATATATACATGATCAATGCAAACAATTGAATAGAAGAAGTTGTTCATCCTAGATGACCATGATTTGTTATTGGCATATGTGAACAATATGAATGAACTAAAAGGGACAGTAGTATATGGATCAAGAATTGTATTCTTCTTGACACCTCAAGGCATATTGACACATTTCGCTGTTGTTTATTGCCCAAGTAGATGGTACGCTCAATGTGGTGCTTGGCTATGGAAATTAACAAAGTTTATTTCCCAAGTAATTGGAATGCCACTTGTGCTTGGCTATAGACACTAACAAAAAAGAAACAAAATGTAGTGCTTGGCTACGGAAATTAACATAATGAAGTGAAAGGGACAGTATAGTATATGGAACAAGCATTGCTGGCAACAACAAAAAAAAAAATTAATTTAAAGACAACATGCTACTATGTCAGCAAGTTGCCAAGGAAAGGAAAAAGAATATATAACAAAACGCTTCAATGTGTGCCAGATATTGAAAAATAATAGACTCATTGATAAAGAAATAATACAATATTAACAAAGTTACATTCAAGGAAATAGGGGATTAAGATGCAGCAATATACTAGCATATATTCACTCAGCGGAGTTTATGAAAACGAAATAGTATATAAGGACAAGAAAAATAACGGTATCTATCAGCCTTTTAATGAATATCCCTATCAAAAAGATACTTGTAACCATTCACAAGCACAAACGGAATAAAATGGAATGAAACATAAACTACACCATTAATAAGTGCAGTAAGTATAATTATTGTTTAAATCCTTAAGAAATAAACACACTAACTATTATCTCTTACTATGACTAAGGTAGTTCCAATTCTAACATGACTTCCACAAGTTCTATTTTTTTTTTTCTGTTTGTGTCTTATTCTTCTTCAGCATTGTATTTTCATCCAACGTTCCATATATTCAAGATCATTAGTGCGATTCAAATTTAATCAGACTCTCCGGACACCGGGTGGAAAATCAATAGAACCTTCCTGCAAGTGCGCTGGTTGATATTGGGAATGGTTCTTGTCCAAGACAGAATTAATTTTTTCCATCACGTTCTGAAATCCCAAAATACCATTCTCTTGAATTTTCACCTCAAGATCATAAAATTCCATCACTGGATTGATAGGATGACTGATCATTTCATAGTACTCATTCCACATATCCATTATTGCAGGGTCATTCTTTTCTACTATTAATAGGACTAATCCACTACTCAAGAGAATTTACCAATGTATCCTAGATTGGAAAAATATAACATAACACAACGGGGCCATGGTGCCAATATAACATTCCACAACGACATATGCAAACTCTCCTGCGTAAAGATAAGAAGTAGAAGAAGATATAGAAATTTGAATGGAGAGAAGACTTCAAAAATTAATACTTTAACATGAATCCTTCAACTTCAATATACTATTGCGCTAGAAATTTTACCGTATTATTTGAAATAGATTTTGAAATTTTTGAAGAAAGAAAAGAGGGCATTACGGTTTAGGGAGAAAGAAGATCGATCAAGTTGTTTTTAGTTGATATGGGTCTTCACGTCCCGAACCTACACCTTGGACTTGACTGACAATTGATAACCATTGTTGGCCCCAAGCGAACCCTTGTCCTAGCTCAACTCTCAGCTCAAGACTTACTCATCAATAAAAGAACTCAAAGGAAAGCTTTAACTCAAAAGTCTCAAATACTTAAAAACAAAACATAACATAAAGCTTGATCTTGGAAAGAATGAAACATACTCACCTTGAAACTACTCAATTCAACCTCAACTCAATGCAATATAAAACAACTATAAAGGTGCAATTTATATAAATCATTTAAAACAGTAGATAGCAACTCAATGTATTTGAAAATACAATAATAACTCCGTTTGTATGCAAAAATACAAAATAACTATGTTTGGGAGATTCTCTAACTGACAACCATCAATATGAGCTATGTAATGATACAACGTATCGCCCACGCTGACATGAATGTCATATACCTTGTCGGGGTGTACAACTCCCCAACTAAGTGGATCTACTAAGCTATTCTTAAATATTAATAAGGAATCATCTAAAAAGTATGATCATTTCTACCCATGTTGGCTACATGATTTTTGGGGGCTATGAGTTGTTTGAACTCTCTCCAATATCGGTGCTCAATATTACTCCCGAAATATAACTTAGCTCATATGTTTTGAAGAAAACATTTCCTAATCCTTAACTTTGACATTATAACTCAAACGATTTCTCTAAAAAGAGATAGCACTCAGAACTACTCATGAACTCTTTTGAAAATCGGTGTTTCCTCTCATCTTTAATGTAAACACATTTACTCTTGGGAATACTTTGTTCCCATTTATCATTTTGAAAAAAATGAACTAAACTCTCCTCATCCTCAAACTCAATACTCAAGTCTTAATATAACTTTTAAAAGATTGTAAAAGACTTCTCTAATTGACTCGAAAGGATTCTCGAGACTTGACTGTTAACACTATCTTGAATTTGAATTATGAATTCAATGGCTATGATTTCATGTTATGGATGACCTCTCGATGTTTAGATGTAGTTTAGAGCATTTAGAATCAATAGGGACTAAAGGTACACTTTAAAAGGACTTAGATGGGAAAAACGACAGAAATGGGGTGGGGACAGGTGACCCTGGAGCATTGAGTGTCACAGGGCACCAACCCCTGAACTACAATAGACTCTTCTTGGCGCACTGGTGGGGCGGCGGACGAGCCCTTGCCTAGATTTTCCAGACTAATTTTCTTTGTCATTTTCTGACCCTAATTCGCCTAGAATCGAATGCTTTCTTCCCAACTCACTTAGATTCAAATACCCAATGTAAGTACACGATAATCTACTCAAAACAACCCTCACATCACTAACATTCATCTCATGAAATCATCAAAACCCCAACAATCAAGATTAAGAATGAAATTTCAAGAAACTCATCAAGAACTCAAATCCTTCAAACTCAAGAATGAAATTTACATTAAAATCGCACGATTGGTGTGTGGATGAACGAACCCAACACTATGAGAACTCACGTGCCTTAATTTGGCGAAAATGCTCGATAAATCTCATGAATCCTGACAAATGCCTTGAACCTTTCCTCTTTTCTCCTCGTCTCAATTTTTTCACTCTCTTCTAAAACCCTAAGAGTAAATTAGGATTTGTAAAATTGACCCAAATTAGATTTTACCCCAAAATATTTACTAAAAAGCTTTTAATCTGAAGGGGTAGGGAAAAGTCCAAAATAACCCTCATAATTTCAGGTGACTTTCCTTAACTAGACAGACATATTTCAAATGGACTTATGTCCCTCATCCGAACATGAAACTTTGCAAACTCGGTGGCGTTGGAAAGAGTATTAAAAGACTGTTCATTTAATATCTTATGGGTCACCTAACTCATCATGTACTACTGAAAGTTATGATTTTTTGAATTTGACCCAAAACTCACAAATTAGCATAACTTGCAAAATTCCCAATTTAGCGCTTTCTAAATTGAGCTCTTTCTAAGATGGGATATTACAAAATCTCCCCCTTGGGAACATTTATCCTTGAATGAGATCACTCTCAGTAAAACTAAGAGTGAAATAATCTAACAAACTACTCAAACACCCAACAAGCAAATTTACGCAACATTTCAACTTAAAAAGTACCAATAAAAGAATTAGTACCTTCATTTTGAATTTCTCCGGAATCAAAGAGATGTGGGTATCTTTTTTTCATATCCACCTCATCCCCCCAAGTATCTTCCTCAACAAATTGATTACTCCATAAGACCTTGACTGATGCTACCTCCTTGGTTCTCAACTTCCAAACCGAACGATCTATTATCTAAACGAATACCTCCTCATAAGATAGGCTGTCCTTAATACCAATATTTTCAATAGGAACTATAAGTGAAGGATCACCCATACACTTATTGAAATGTTAAACACCAGATGGACTGCTGCTAACTCTTGCGGTAGCTCAAACTCATAAGCTACATTGCCAATCCTCTTGGATATTTTGTAAGAACCAATATATCGGGGACTAAGCTTCCCCTTCTTACAAACCTCATAACACCTTACATAGGAGAAGCCTTATCAAACATCAACCTTCTCTCTGTGGCATACATGATGGGAAAACCTGTCGGTTCTTTGTCTAAGCCGGCTAAATCCCAAAAGAAGAAGAAGAAGTCGTGCAAGGTTGTGGCAACTGGAGGTGCTACAGGTGGTGTGGCTAAGCCTAAGGGCAAGTGCTACCACTGCAAGCAGCCTGGTCACCACAAGAGGCAATGCCCTGACTATCAAGCCAAAATGAAGAACTAAGGTAATTCTTGTTTAAATGTCGTTGAAACCTATTTAGCGGCTGTTTCTACCCAATTATGGGCTGTAGAGTCGGGAGCCACTGACCATGTCTGCACTTCTTTGTAGGGGTTTCAGGAAACGCGGCGGCTAAGTGAGAATGAAGTTTGCATTTGTCAGGCGAATGGGGAACCAGCACTAGTCCTAGCAATAGGAAATATCTCTTTTTATTTTAGTAGTTCCAGAATTCTATTTTTAAAAGATGTTCTCTATGTACCTTCGATAAGAAGGAATTTGCTTTCAGTTTAAAAAATAATGGATGTTGGTTATGATGTTTTATTTGCAAATAATTGTGTTGTTATTAAGTATGATAAGCAATTCATCTATAGCGCTCCTAAAATACATCATCTCTTTGTATTTGAAGTCTCCCATGACATGCTACACCATAATGAATTAAATAATATTGATATTTCTTATAAAAGAAAATGTATTTCTGAATTGAGTCAAACATACTTATGGCACTTACGTCTATGTCATATCAATAGAAATAGGATTTCAAGGTTGGTTTCTGATTGACCTCTAAGTTCATTGAAAGTGGAGGCACTACCAACATGTGAATCTTGTTTAGAAGGTAAAATGACAAAGAGACATTTCCCTTCCAAAGGAAATAGAGCCAGTAATAAGTTAGAATTAATTCATTCTGATTTGTGCTGTCTTATGAATATACGAGCAAGAGGGGGTTTTGAGTATTTTGTGACTTTCACAGATGACTACTCAAAATATGTATACATTTATTTGTTGCGCCACAAATCTGAATTCTTTGAGAAGTTCAAAGAATTCAAGATAGAAACGGAAAAGCGACATGGTAAACATATCTAAACATTACGATCAGATCGTGGTGGTGAATACCTTTCGGCGGAATTCATTAAGTACTTATCACAATCGGGCATTACATCTCAATATTCTGCCCCAGGAACACCACAACAAAATGGTGTGGCAGAACGAAGAAATAGAACTCTTTTGGAAATGGTTAGATCAATGTTAAGTTATTCAGATTTGTCTTTTAGCTTTTGGGGATATGCCTTAGAAACTGCAAATTACATTCTGAATGTGGTTCCTTCCAAATCTGTTCCTTTAACCCCATCTGAATTGTGGAATGGGCGCAAGCCTAGTTTACTGCATATTCGAGTTTGGGGATGTCCAGCACATGTATTAAAAGGGAAAACAAGTAAGTTGGAATCAAGGACAGAAGTGTGCATTTTCATTGGATATCCAAAAGGAACTAAAGGAGGTTTATTTTATTGTCCTAAGGAACAAATGGTCATTGTTTCAACAAATGCCAAGTTTCTGGAATAGGAATATTTAATTAACCATGTTCCTAGAAGTAAACTTGTGTTACAGGAACTAAGCAAAGGAATACCTACTAATGAAACATCAACACAACTACCTAAAACAATTGTTGACATACCATTGCATCCACATAGTGGGAGGAATGTCGGTCGAAAAGAGGTTGTTCAAGAGGATGCTCTAGAGGTTGCTCAAAAGCAGACTCAAGACATCTCGCTACCACAACGTAGTGGGAGTAATGTCGCGTAACCTGAAATTATAGAGGAAGTAGTTCAGAATGTTCATAATTTAGTTCAAGATGTAGCAAATCCTGTAGTTGCTAGTCGTTGTAGTGAGAGAGTTATTAGAAAACCACAACGGTTTATGCTCTTGGGAGAATCATAAGATAGAATTCCTGAAGAGACTAATACAGAACCATTAAATTACGCCGAAGCACTACATGATAAAGATGTTGAAATGTGGGTTGTTGCTATGAAATCTGAAATGGAATCTATGTACTCAAACCAAGTCTGGGATCTTGTGGAACCACCAATAGGTGTTAAACGTATTGGTTGTAAGTGGATCTACAAGAAAGAGAGAGGTGTGGATGGAAAAGTGAAAACTTTTAAGGCTCGGCTTGTTGCGAAAGGGTTTACTCAAAAAGAAGGAATTGATTATGAGGAAACTTTTTCGCCTGTAACCATGCTTAAATCCATTAGGATTCTCTTATCCATTGTTGTTCATTATAATTATGAGATTTGGAAAATGGATGTCAAGACAACTTATTTAAACGGAAGTCTTGAAGAATGCATTTATATGGCACAACCAGAAGGTTTCATGGTAAATGGCAATGAACACATGGTTTGTAAACTTAAGAGATCCATTTATGGATTGAAATAGACATCTCGGGCATGGAACATTTGTTTTAACAATTCGATTAAAACTTTTGGTTTTGATCAGTTTGAAAATGAATCATGCATGTATAAGAAATGGGAGGGAGACAGAGTAACATTTTTGATTCTGTACGTAGATGACATCTTGCTCATAGGAAATAATGTGAGCATGTTGAATTTTGTTAAAGAGTGGTTGTCGTCGTATTTTGATATGAAAGACTTGGGAGAAGCGGCTCATATCCTTGGGATTAAGCTTTTGCGAGATCGCAAACAAAGGATATTAGGCTTGTCTCAAGCACTCTATATTGATACTATTCTTGCGAGATTTAGCATGCAAAATTCCAAAAAAGGGTTTCTTCCTTTTAGACATGGAATTAATTTATTAAAGGATCAGTCGCCTAAAACGACCGACGAGATAGAAAGGATGAAGGTGGTCCCTTACGCTTCTGCTGTAGGGAGTCTTATGTATGCTATGTTATGCACCAGACCAGATATCTGCTTTGCTGTAGGCATGGTTAGCAGATGTCAGTCTAACACTGGGCAAGAACATTGGACTGCAGTCAAGCATATCATCAAGTACCTTAAAAGGACTAGGGATTATATGTTTGTTTTCCACCCTGGCAATCTTGTACCTATTGGATATACAGATTCAGATTTCCAGTCAGATAGAGATTCTAGAAAATCGACCTCAAGATATCTATTTCCTCTGGGAGGTGGAGCCATAGTTTGGAGGAGCATAAAGCAATCTTGTGTTGCTGATTCTACCATGGAAGCTGAATATGTAGCTGCATCTGAGGCGGCTAAAGAGGCTGTTTGACTCAGAAACTTTCTAAAAGAGCTCGAAGTGGTACCTTCTATTAAAGCACCAATTACACTCTATTGTGATAATAGTGGTGCAGTTGCCAACTCAAAAGAACCACGAAGTCATAAAAGGAGTAAGCATATTGAGAGGAAATATCACTTGATTCGTGATATAACTCAAAGGGGTGATGTAAGAGTTTTGAAGATTGAATCGAAGAACAATTTGGCAAATCCATTTACCAAAGCCTTACCTCAGAAGTCTTTTGATAAGCATGTGGATGAAATGGGTGTTAAAATTGTACATGCATGGTTATGAGTCTAAGTGGGAGATTGTTGGGATATACTATTAACCATATGGTTGAGTTATAGTATTGATTTTAATCCTTTATAAAGACTTTACGCTTTGTGTAAATTGTTACAATAATGTTTTTGTTTGAATAGATCATTGTGTTTATATGTGTGTCCATTGCTTATATAGTAGACGATTTTTGGGTATGGAGTTGCTTAACTCATACGCAGAAGATTAAAATTGTCGGTTTTTATAAGTCATAAATTAAATGTTCAAAATCAAAAATGAAATTGGACAAACATCTTGATGATTGTAACACAAGATTAAAAGTAATTTAATCTTAATTATGGGAATGGTAAAATTCCAACTTCTTGTGTTAGTACATTTTGCATGTATTGAACGGACCAAATTGAGATATGTATTTAGGTTCTGAATTTCAATAAATAATATCTCTAGTCCATTACATGAGCTTATACTCTTAATCTTGATGTAGTTATTATGATTTGTGTATGTTGCTTTATTATTTTCATCTATTAAAAGGTGAGACTCTATGATGAGTCATAAAATTCCTAATGGATTGGATAATAACAAATTACATTCGTGAATTAATAATTAGCTGATAGAACCATATCTCGGATATGAGAAAGAAGACACCTCTTTATGGTTTCTTATAAGTAGTCACGTGAAAACCCTGCAGGTGGATTATATATGTATATCCGTCACGTGAATTAATTTAAGCATAAAGATAAAGGATTAAATTAATCAATGGATTAA
>JAJOOG010039702.1:0-20987 GCA_029582565.1 Solanum infundibuliforme
TACAATTCTTAGTTTAAAACACAACTAACAATTAAAACCCATTTCAATTAAGCATTCAAATCAGTAATTAACAATATCCATAAGCTAATTCAGTCCATAATCACATGATCACACCCCAAAAATTGGGTTTTAGTAAGACATCATAAAAATAGAGAAACGATTACCAAATATATTTGCCATGATCTGGGTAAAAGTTCCCAAGTCTTTACAATTGTCCAAATTGAAGAAACTTAGAAACCCACTTGTAAATCCTCACAATTATTCTTAGAAATCCTCAAAGTCTACAATAAGAACTAGAAACTACGAGAAAACTCTAACTCTAGAATGGGAACTGCAATAAAATGGGAGAAAACTCCTCAAAATTCCTTTTAAAATTCAATTTATAGTTGCCTGCGTTTTGGCCTAAAAGTCCACTTGGCGAGATATGTCGGGCCTCACCGAGTGGTTCGGCAATCCGTCGTTTGCTCTCTTTTCATCGCCATTTTGCATTTGTCCTAAGCATCCTAAGTCCTCTAACTTTGGGTGATCCAGTGTGTTGTCGCCGACTGCCCATCTTTGTCGCCAACTTGGTGTTTCCCCAGGGCTGGAATGCTGAAACTTAGGCTAGCTAAGGCGCCACTAGGCAGCGGGTCGAGTGGTCTTGGCGATCACCAAGATTTCTTTTCTTCACTTATTCAGCTTTTTAGTTCCTTTTTGTTCGGCAATGTCCTTGCCTTGCTCCTTAGACTCAATAGCTGCAAATCAATATTTTAACATCAGTTAAGAGCATAAAATAGGCATTTGAGAACACTTGTACTATCAAAACAAAGCCCTAAATGAGTAGAAATCTCAGACTCATTAACACCCCCAACTTAAACTTTTGCTTGTCCTCAAAGTAAAATACAAGACCAGCAGTTCAACAAGGATGTCTACAAACAGTGATGCATAAGACTCAACATAAATGAACACAACAAGGTTCAAACTACTCATACAATGATCAATTGTGCACTCAAAGTTTCAAATTATGACTCACGATCATCAAGTATGCTCAAGCTCACAATGCTTCATTCAGATGCAAGTTCAAGCTCAACAAAAGTATTCAAATGCCCTCACAACAAAGATGATTCCATATTCACACAAAATTTCTCAACAATTTAAATACTAGAATCACATACAATTCTCACACTCACAAAGATGAACACATGCATGACTTTAGCCATAGGTTAGCCATTATTTTCCAATCAACATTTGTTTAAGCTCACTCAAGATCACAAAGGTCTTTTCAAGGATTGTAACGGGGTTTAGTGTAAAGGTATGGTCATTTAGGATTAGTGTCTTCTACCTTCATGAGGTATGTCCTGAGCATCGTTTTCCTCCTTTTCTTTAACATTTCAAACATTCTCATAATCCACCCCATTATTCAACTTCATATGAACGACCAGATACCCATTTATTTTGTAATTTTCAGTACTTTATTTCACAAATTTTTCTCTTTTTCAGTCATTTTCTTTTCTTTTCTTTTCTTTCATTTCCTTTTTTTTTACATGGAGGGGTACCATCTTTTTCAAAATAATTGATCAAAAGGGGGGAATTATTCACACTTCTTGACTTTCCTTCTTGTTCACCACACCCCCAACTTAGGTTTTTGGCCTAAGTTGGCTATTCAAACATACCAATACTTCATGAAGATTGTGGGTGATTGGATAAAGGGATCAAATTTGTTCATGTTTCTTCCAAGAAAATGATAGCTAGGCTCAAAAGGTGCCCAACAAGGTTCACACAACTCGCAAGGGTGGCCTCAAAAGAGGTATATTGTCAAATTGGTTTTCTCTTCAAAATTCTCGCCTAAGATCATTTCAAATAATCGGACCAACGGGCAAATTATTGGTGTCATCAAATACCATGTTCAAGACAATCTCACTAAACAAGGAATTGATATAATCATCTGAGAATATTCCACACTTTCTAGCTAGCATGCAATGTTCATCACAAAAGACTACATTGACCATCGGCTAGTCACAACAAGATGCTCAAAGTTCACATATTTCCTATGTAACTTTGTTGACCTCATCGTAGGCACCCATTCATTTTTTTCAATTAAAAGCACTATTCAAGTCATCGGTATTGACCACAACCGACACTCAAATTGGTACAAGATCAACCACAATCACACACACAAGAGGTGGCAATTTTTTTTTAAATTGGTTCAAAACCATTTTCACATCAATACAATGGGCCACATGCTAAGGTATTCGCAATATCACAACCAAGATATATATAAAACAATAGGCTCAAGATTAATAAAAATATCATCGAAACAGAACCAATATTCACAAAATAGTAACAAGAGGTAGGTATGGAAATACCTCACCCCACCTACCAAAATACGCAGTTGTCCTTAAATGCATCTAAAACAAAATAGTATAAAAATTAATAAAGAGGGAGGGGACAGGTCATCCTGCCAGGCTAAGTATGGGGTGAAGTTTATATATCCGTCGCTCCATTTGTCTAAGCACTAGTGCCCAGGGTCTCAGCAATCTTGGCTCCACTAAAGCCCACCATGAAAAAATCCATCAAAGAGGCCTGAATAGCTGAATCTACCATGGCACCCTCAAGATCTGCCAAATCATCAAAGAGAGCATCCCTATGAACAAGAAGCTACTCGTCATAAGTCTCAGCCTCGGACTTAGCTGCATCAACATAAGCTCTAACCTCATCTCCGGTGGTATCCGGAGGCACCTCAAAACAAGTGGGAATATTTGTGCTCAAGTCATTTGGGATCTCCACCGTCCCAAATAGTGAGGTGAAATAAGTGGACTTCTGCTGGTCCACATCTTTCCTCAACGCAATAATGTCAGCCTTCAAGGCCGTCACCTCCTCAGTAGCTCTCTGTCCTCTCTCACATACCTCTACTCTCATCGTAAGGCCATCAATCGAAGCCTTGAGATGTGTCAATGCTGCAGAAATGGCTTCCTCAACCCTTCCAGGAATAACAGCCTCTAACCGGGAGTAACGCACATCAGTGGATTGGGCCAAATGACCCATCCTATACAGCATCACCTGGGTGATCGAAAGACTAGAAGCAGAAGTACTAGCAGCATATCTAGGGGGCGGGGAGAAGCATAAGAGCTAGGAGTCAAAGAAGAAGGATACAAAGATGTACCTGAGGGCCCACTGGCCTTACTAGGCATGACTTCCTCTGTGGGTATCATAGCAGCCTCAACCTCTGGGGTGTGTCCACTGGGGCTGCCCTCCACCTGTCAGCCTCTTCCCGTTGGTACTCGGCCTCAATACACTGGATACCAGTAGAGGAGGTGGGTGTCACCTCCACATCTATTTTCTTATCTCGAGGAACATGGGCCCGTCTGCACTGCTCGGTGATCAACACCGGGAAAGGAACCGAAGTCTATATCTACTTGGCCCTCACGGCCATCTCCTGCTCAATCAATAATCCCAAATTCAGTGCCTGTCGAGAAATGATGGACCCTAGACATGTTGCCTTTGAGTGTCTGAGGATGTACTCGTTCTAGGATTAGATGACAATATAGCTAATGAACCCGAACCAATATCTAAAAGCCACATTTAGGTCCTTCTTCTCTATTGGTGCCCAACCTCTATCCATCTCGGGGTGGCATTAGTTAACAAGGGTGCCAACCAACCCTTCATATCCTCTAGGGTATTCTTCCAAACCAAGTTGATGTACTGAAGCATGAAATTATAAGTACAACGGAAAACAACATTTATGTCCGCACTTTCACACTTCACCTTCTTGCACTGGACTATCTCAGAATCAATGGGTTTGCAGGCACTGGCTTTCTTTTCCCCTTTGGCACCAAGTGTCTAGAAGCCGGATAGAACTCACGTACCCAATTTGGAATGCAGGTCCCCCGGGCTTTAGAGAAGATCTCGAACTTATAGAACATGAGAGTGTTCCATATCTCTGGATACCTGTCAACTGCTCTGTCTATGGAAAATATTTTCTCCTGTAGAATAGTCCACAAACCCTCGGTCGTTAGTCGATTGAGTGACCGGGGAGGAGGACCTTATACAGGTGGTCCTAGGACAATATTCTATACTAGATCTGTAGCAGGCAGAAGAGGAGAAGTCTGAGCCACCGGGATCCTAGATGGATCATTCATGGCCTTGGAGTGAAGCTCTTCTCTTTGGGCCTACAATAGCTGATCATCCTCAGTTTCAAAGATAGAAGCCTGAGAATCGTGTGATTCCACCTCACTATTTGATGAGTTGAGATGAGTCTCGTAGACTCCCATACTGTTGGATCTGGCCTCCCATGTCTTAGATATGGATGTCTTGCCCTTGCCTTTTTCTTCCTTGGTCGGGAGTTTGGCTGTCTTTTCTCTGGATGCAGCTGCATCCTTATCTATAATCACTCATGTGCCCGCTTGCGGGGTGGCATGTCTCTTCCGGACACTTTGGGTTTTGACATTCCTTCAAACAACATAGAAAAATGTTAGTAAAAAATTCCAGAAAAAATGCAGAAAATAAGATGCAGGAAGACTCGCCGAACCATTCGGCAAGTCGCCAAATCACTTTGGCGACCCAGATCGGGCTCGCTGAAAGTACCAACACAAAAATTTCATAAATTCAAAGTTGGTCGGCGATGTCCAGGGCCATTTGGCGAATTGCCGGCACCATTCGACGAGGCAAAGGTAGCTCGCTGAGAGTTACAGCGTATTTGAGGGGTTTAAGGGGGTAGAAGGGTGATCTAGATTGTAACGCTAGGCGGCAAAGTATACAAAACCAATCTTGAGCACATATCCCAAAAAGTATGAGAAAAAAAACACATAAGTATTTAATAACTAAAGTCGAATGACAGGATACGGGAGTTGAAAAGTTAAGAAAGGGAAAGGATTTTGAATTTTTCAATCGTTTGGCCTTAAAAACCTTTCAGTTCACGCTCCATTTGGCGGTATAAGTCGTGCCCGCCAAACCACTCGGCGATACGCTTAGTGATATTTTGGCTCACCGAGTTTTATAGAACTCCCAGCAATTAAGGGGTTCAAACGACCGGCAAAGTTAGGCTCGCCGACCTCTTCGGCGAGTCGCCGACTGAGACTTTAGTTTGCCGAGTTTACAATGTTCCCCATCAGGCTAGGTGGTTCCAACGGTGGTCCAAGTCGAGCTTCACCAACCTGTTCGGCGTGTCGCCGAGTGGACTTTTGCTCGTCAACCTACCAATTTTCCAACACCTTTTACTTTTCAACCTGCCAATCAACACTCGTTATTCAAAACCAAAACTAAAGCATCAAAAACTTAGGTTGCCTCCCAAGAAGTGCCTTATATTATGTCGTGGTACTGTGTGGATACGCTTTTAAGGATCATTTTTCGGGTTTGATGAGGTATCAATTGGTAGACCTCCCTTTGGTCTTGGGTTTATTGAGAAGGAATTTGTCCCATTTGCGTTTCCAATTGCTTGATTGACACTAAATGATAGGTGACCATCTGATTAAGTGTAGAGATGTCTTCTTTCATTTCTTTCAAAACCTTGTCCGACCCTTCTACCTTATTGAGAATGTGTGAGAGCATGTCTTCCGTACGAACATTTTCTGACTCCTTGGGCTTTTGACGCTCATAGGGTGGGACGTATCTATCCTTGTCACCATTCCTTTACTTCCGCCATTCCCTGTTATGATCTCTCCATCCCTCATCTCTATTCCATCCCAGATTTCCACTCGGCCTTTGATAGTTTGAACGAAAACCTCCTCCTTGATTTGCAAGGAAGTTCACTTCCTCATTGTTCAGTGCCTCAAATTGCACTTCACCAGGTTTTACTCCATCAACACCCAAAACATTTACACTCTTCAACCGACCACCCATCACATTTTTCGCTTGGTCATCATTTTGGCCATGTTATGGTGTCTCCCTTGATCCTTCTCGATCTGATCTTTTGTCATCCTATAAATGAGAGGAGACACTTGGTCCTCACGAGTGTACCACAATCGATTTAACTTGGCCATGCCATCAAGGAGTTAAGATGCTACTTCATAGGGTTGTTACATTATACCTCCCAAAATAAGTTGATCAACAACTCCTTTGTTCACCGAGTCAAGACTCCTAAAGAAGTATTGCTTCAATAAATGGTTGGGCAATTCATGAGTCAGACATTAAACTACCAATTTCTTACACCACAGCCACGTCTCGTGGATAGGTTCACCTTCCATGCGTTTGAAACCTTGGATGCTAACTTTGAGCGTCATCATCTTTGATGGGGGAAAGAAAGTCACATAGAACGCTACTGTCAATTAATCCCAAGAGGTGATGGAATCCCTCGGTAACTCAGCTAAACATTTGGTAGCTTCACCCATCAAAAAGAATGGAAACAACTTGAGACAGACTGATTCTTATGATACGTTCTTGAATGAGAACGGACCACAAACGTTCACGAAGTTCTGGATATCCTCATGGGGGTCTTTGTGAGCCAATCCTCCATATAAACCTTTCATTTGGAGGAGCTATTGTGTTGTGCGAGTAACATGGAATATATCATTTCCTTTTATTGGAGGTAGACGTATTACACCAACACTACCCAATTGGATTGGTGTAACACCCCATGTTTTACCTATTTGAGCTAGTGAGTTATAGAGCCTTTGGGTGAGGTTTGAAGTGTCATATGAGAGTTACATTCAAAACAAATATATCCCATACTTAGAATATCATGTTTAGGGGTTAAAAGTCCGGGTACGACTCCCCAAGAACAACCCAAAGGGTCCTTAAGCGAGACCCCAACACAGTCCCCCAAAACTGTCAAAAAGTGTGATTCACGGTTGCAAACCACGCTCAGTAGCCTGATCTACACCCTGTGGTTCATGGTCGTGGATCAGGCCTGAGTTGTCCTGCAAGTTTTGAGTCTCTGACCCAAATTACGAGACCAATCCACGGTCTGTGGATGGTCATGTCGTAGGTGCTGCCACTTTTAGTCGTAATTTTTAAGTTAGTGTTTAGGGGTTAGTTTAGTAATTAGTTTAGGGGTTAGGAGGGGCATTAGTTAGTTAATTTACCTCCTATAAATAGTTAATAGACCCTAAACTAAACACTTGAACTCATTCATTTAAAGACCCCCAAATTACTCCACTAGAAATCCCCTCTCTAGAAGAAGAAGAAGAAGAAAGGAAGTTGGGGAAGTAGCTTAGGGCGATTTTCACCATTTATTCAAGATTTGTTTGGGACTTTGATTGAAGGTATGTGAATCTTATTCATCCATGGGTTCTTCCACCCATGGTGCCCCCATAGATTCCCCCAATTGTGAAATCAGAAACCCAATTCTAGCTAGGATTGTGATTGCATTGTGGGTAGGGCTTGGGTGTGATTCCAATCTAGTGGATATCACCCAATTATGACTGAATTAGCTTTGTGTAATGATATTATGAGGAATTCATGTGATTTGTATGATGAACCCTAATCTAAGTTGATGAATGTGATCTTTGTGGGTCTATGCCATTAGAGGCAAAGTTGAATTTTCATATGTGATCTTCTTAATTCAATGTGTGTTGTAATTGATCAATGTTAGGATCATATAATCATGAATATAACTAGACTCTATTGTATATGGTTGATCTTGACTTGTAAACTTTATGATCAATTAAGGCTAGAATCACCTAGTAATGAAGAATATGATCAAATTACCTTGAAATCTAGGTATAAAGAAGAGGTTAATAAAGAAACATTGAGAGTGTGGTTGTGATCCTAATATCTAGGGCTTTAGGGTGAAGCTAATGTGATTACCAAGTGTTGCTAAGGCTTAAGGGTAAAGTCTAAAAGATAATAGAAGTCTAATAGGTTGAATTTTGGTGAAAGGCCTATATTCACTTAACGTACCTTATAAATGCTTGATATATGAAAGTGATAGGATCAGTTGAACATGGATTGATTGTCAAGCACATCCTTCCATGAGAGACGAGTGTTAAGAAAGGCTTTACAAGTAAACATTGGGGTGTATTCTTGGCTCCAAGTGGATATTGACAATGAGATGTTGTGTCACACAAGATAGCGTCCGGACTCCAAGAAGAAAGGAGAGCCACACCTAGTTGATGTGAGGACTATCCAAGTTTAAGGGGGAACTCTTACATAGTAGAGTGTGGGTTTTCCCAAAGTTAGGTCTCATGAGATGGGAACCTTGGCATAGTTGAGTTAAGATTTTTAGTAGCAATCTCCGTATCCTATGAACTAAGACATGCTTGAGAAGTATCTCATAGTGTTTTAAAGCATAATTGAACTAAGACTTACTTAATGAAGTACCTCATAGTATTGAAGAGTAATAGTGGACTTAGACATGCTTAAAGTAGTATCTCATAGGGTTCAACCTAATAATGAACTAAGATGTACTAAGAGAGTACCTCATAGTGTTCTAAAGTTAAAGAGAGGAACTAGGTTCCAAACCAAGAAGAGTTAGCATGAGGACCTAAAGGTAGTACTTAGTATGTATAGTATTATGGGGTGCTATGCATGCATTGCACAAGTTTGACTCAAGGTTACTAAAGAGAAATCTTCACTTAGGATTAGGCTAGATTTTCCTTTTCTAGTTTTAGTTGACTAAAGGTGAGAGACTCCCTTAGTTATGAGAGTTAAGCTAATAATGAGTCCAAAGTAGGGTGAATATGACTAGGATGACTTTAAGGCTATGCTTAGTGTGAAGGATAGTATGGGATGTTGTTCATACATTGCACAAATGTGTCTTGAGGTTACTTAGAAGTATGGTACCCTTATGGATTAGAGAAGCTTATAGTTGACCATGTATATGGGTTAAGGTTAAAATTACATGAAGACCTAAGTCTTGAGAATGAAGGTGGACTATGCCCAAGAATGACCAAAGGGAGGTACTTAGCATGGATGGTAGTATGGGATGCTATCCTTGTATTGCACAAGTATACTTGGAGGTGGCTTGTGAAGTGGTCGTCTTGTAATATGAAGGACTTAAGGTTAAATTGTGTAACCATGAAAGTCTTATTAAAGACTAGGCCATGAATATAATGTATCTCCTATGCTCATTAAATATATCTTATGTGACTTGTGTTTATATGATGCTTATATTGGAGACCATGCTATGACTATGATGATGATATTGTGATTATGTTCTTGTCTCTTATGCTTATGTCTTATGTTGACTAACCATTTGAGATGCTCTTATGATGTTGTGTTAGCTTTCATACTTAGTACGTTTTGTACTAACACATATTGCCTACATTCTAACCAAATGTAGGGTTGGAGGCTTGAGTTGCTTTGGAGGCTAGAGTTTCAATGATTTAGAAGAATTGAAGAATTGGTGAGTCCTCATAGCTTCGAGGACGAACCCTTTATTTCCTTATGTCATTTCTTTATGTTTTTAGAGTTTGTATGGGCTGCGTCCCAAAGAATTTTATTCATGAGATTAAATAGATGGTTTGAGACAAATGTTCTAGTACATACTTTCGCTTGATTTTATGAAATAAGACTTCGATTGTAAAATTTTTCAATTTTCCCATATTTTCTATTATCTTATGTTAAGAATGTGCTAAGGGCTTGTATGTGACCCCTTCGGGGTCAACTACACACGGTTACGACTAGGGAGTGCTCTCGGGTCGTGACAAACTTGGTATCAGAGCATAAGGTTTTGAGGAAAAAAATTAGGATTGTCTCAAACCACGTGTAAGTAAATTCTTATTCATGGGTATGAGTCGCGACACATTTTATGAATAGGAGGCTATTGGATGGTTAGGAAAAGTCTAAGTTCTTCATTCTCTTAGTCGTGCCATGAAAGTTTAGGTCTAGTAGGTCTTTCTTCTAATGGTTGCCTATGATTTTTCAGGTAATGGCAAATACTAGGGCTAATGCTAGGAGGGAAGGAGAAGACATTGGGGATCAAGGAATTCCTCCCCAAGTTCCACATCAAGCTCCTCCTCAAGTTCCAAATGACCCTCCAATTGGGAATGCCACTCTTGGAGAGTTTAGGGCTTTTATGCAACTATTGGTTCAAGCCTTGACGGCAAAAGTCAAAAGAGAGGTGGTTGCTCCGGCAAACTCTATAGGAGGAATGGGTGTTTTTATGGTGAGAGAGTTTTTGAGAATGAACCCTCCGGAGTTCTATGGCTCCAAGGTGGAGGAAGATCCAAATCGGTTCATAGAGGAGGTTTATAAGGTGCTAGCAATCATGGGAGTGTCTTCTATTAAGAAAAAGGAATTAGCCGCCTATCAATTGAAGGACGTTGCCCAAATTTGGTATGATCAGTGGAAAGATAGTAGGCCGATAGGAGTAGGCCGATAGGAGTAGGCCCTATAGAGTGGGAAGCTTTTAAGTTGACATTTCTAGATAGGTTCTTTCCCCGGGAGTTGAGGGAAGCCAAATTGGGAGAATTGATCAACCTTAAACAAGGAAGTATGAGTGCTAAGGCATACTCTTTGAAATTCAACCTTTTTTCTAAGTATGCTCCAAGCTTGGTAGCTAGTCCAAGGGATTTGATGAATAGGTTATGACAGGGGTATCCAATTTGGTAGAAGAAGAATGTCATACGGCAATGCTTGTTGATGATATGGACATCTCACGCCATATGGTGTTTGCCCAACAAATAGAAGAGTCAAATCTCAAGAAGATGAATAGGGAGTTAAAGAGGGCTAGTACCAATGAAGGGAAATTTTCTAATGTTAAGTCCGAGGGACAAGATAGGCCTAGGACTAAACCAAAATACTCTGGCCAAGATTCTTCCAACACCTCTAGGTTTGATAAAGAGAAGGGTAGTGGGTCTCCATTTCCTAAGTCTACTTGCTCCAAGTGTGGGAGGAGCCGTTATGGTAAGTGCCTAGCCGACATGGATGGTTGCTATGGGTGTGGGAAGGATGGGCATAAAATGAGAGATTGCCCGGTTCTTAAGGCTAAGGGAAGGGAGGATAAGAAGGTTGCCTCTAGTGATCCGGAAGAGGGTACTCAAAAGAAGAATAGGTTCTGTGCTCTCCAATCTAGAGAAGATCAAGAGTGATCTCCTTATGTCCCTTCTGGTATGTGTTTCTTTCATGTTTTAGAAAATTTCCAGATTTCTTGTCTTTCATGACTCGTTATGATGGATTTTGAAGTTATTTTTAGTATGCATGATCTTTAGAAAAGTTTGTGTAGGCTTATTCCCAATTGGGGGATAGTGTTCTTATCTAGTAGGGTTATGGTGTGCCTTGTGTGTTGCCATGATTTTTCCTTGTATGCATGTTCATGAAATTTCTTAGGTCTTGTTAAAAACGACTTTTATGCATGGTTCCCTCATGTTGTGGTGCATGTAAGTAGAGTTGCATATAGGCTTCATAAGTTGGACTATGAGCATGCCCTAGTTTTGAGTTGAATGATTTCCTTAACGAATAAATGCTTTATGAGGTGAACTTTGCATTTAGGTTCCATGTGTATGTGTTGAGCATGTTTTAGATTGGAGATGTTAGTTCCTCCTTGAGAATGAATAGATATAGAGTTTAGTGCATTATGAGTTGGTAGAAGTAGTTCTACTCCCTTGTGTCACTTTGAATGTGTTTAGCTCAGAATTTATGTTTTTTTCCTTGATTATGTGCATGCATAATGGTCTGATAAGTTAGATTTTAGACTTTATGAAGTGTCATTCGAGGACCAATGTTCCCAAGTGGGGGATAATGTAACACCCCATGTTTTAGTTAGTTGAACTAGTGAGTTCTAGAGCCTTTGGGGTGAGGTTTGGAGTGTCGTATGATGGTTAAAATCAAAATAAATGGCTCCCGTAATTAGAATATCATGTTTAGGGGTTAAACGTCCAGGTATGACTCCCCAAGGACCACCCAAGAGGTCCTTGAGGGGGACCCAAAAACTGTCAAAAAGAGTGATTCACGGTTGCAAACCACTCTTAGTAGCCTGATCAACGCCCCGTGGTTCATGGTCGTGGATCAGGCCTGAGTTGGCCTGCAAGTTTTGAGTCTCTAAGCCAAACCACGAGACCATTCCACGCCCCTTAGACCAATCCACGGTCCGTGGATGGTCAAGTCGTAGGGGATGCCAGTTTTTCAGTTTTAGTTTTTAAGTTAGTGTTTAGGGGTTAGTTTAGTAATTAAGTTAGGGGTTAGGAGAGGCGATTAGTTTGTTAATTTACCTCCTATAAATATTTAATAGACCCTAAACTAATAACTTGAACTCATTCATCTAAAGACCCCCAAATTACTCCCCAAGAAATCCCCTCTATAGAAGAAGAAGAAGAAAGGAAGTTGGGGCAGCAGCTTAGGGAAATTTACACTATTGATTCAAGATTTAATTGGGGCATTGATTGAAGGTATGTGAACCTTATTAATCCAGGGGTTATTACACCCATGGTGCCCCCATAGATTCCCCCCAATTGTGAACTCAAAAACCCAATTCTAGCTACGGTTGTGAGTGCATTGTGGGTAGGGCTTGGGTCTGATTCCAATCTAGTGTATATCACCCAATTATGATTGAATTAGATTTTTTTAATGATATTATGAAGAATTCATGTGATTTATATGATGAACCCTAATCTAAGTTGATGCATGTGATCTTTGTGGGTTTATGCCATTATAGGCGAAGTTGAAGGTTCATATGTGATCTTCCTAATTCAATGTTGTGTGTTGTAATTGATCAATGTTAGGATCATATAATCATGAATTGAACTAGAATCTATTGTATATGTTTGATCTTGACTTGTAAAGTTAGAATTGAACCTTTATGATCAATTAAGGCTAGAATCACCTAGTAATGAAGAATGTGATAAATTACCTTGAAATCTAGGTATAAAGAAGAGGTTAATAAAGAAACCTTGAGAGTGTGGTTGTGATCCTAATACCTAGGGCTTTAGGGTGAAGCTAATTTGATTACCTAGTGTTGCTAAGGCTTGAGGGTAAAGTCTAAAAGAGAATAGAAGTCTAATAGGTTGAATTATGGTAAAAGACCTATATTCACCTGACTTACCATATAAATAATTGACAGATGAATGTGATAGGATCACTTGAACATGGATTGATTGTCAAGGGCATCCTTCCATGAGAGAAGAGTGTTAAGCAAGGCTTAAAAAGTAAACCTTGAGGTGTATGCTTGGCTCCAACTAGATATTGACAATGAGATGGAGTTTCACACAAGATAGGGTCCAGACTCCAAGAAAAAAGGAGAGCCACACCTAGTTGATGTGAGGACTATCCAAGCTAAAGGGGGAACTATTACATAGTAGAGTGTGGGTTTTCCCAAAGTTAGGTCTCATGAGATGGGAACCTTCACATAGTTGAGTTAAAGTTCTTAGTAGCAAACTCCGTATCCTATGAACTAAGACGTGCTTGAGAAGTATCTCATAGTGTTTTAAAGCATAATTGAACTAAGACTTACTTAATGAAGTACCTCATAGTGTTCAAGAGTAATAGTGGACTTAGACATGCGTAAAGTAGTATATCATAGGGTTCAACCTAATAATGAACTAAGATGTGCTAAGAGAGTACCTCATAGTGTTCTAAAGTTAAAGTGAGGAACTAGGTTCCAAACCAAGAAAAGTTAGCATGAGGACCTAAAGGTAATACTTAGCATGTATAGTATTGTGGGGTGCTATGCATGCATTGCACAAGCATGGCTTAGGGTTACTAAAGAGAAGTCTGGAGACAGAATTAGACTAGAGTTGCCTTTTCTAGTTATAGTTGACTAAAGGTGAGAGACACCCTTAGTTATGAGAGTTGGACTAATAATGAGGCCAAAGTAGGGTGAATATGACTAGGATGACTTTAAGGCTATGCTTAGTGTGAAGGGTAGTATGGGATGCCTTTCACGCATTGCACAACTGTGTCTTGAGGTTGCTTAGAAGTATGGTACCCTTATGGAATAGAGAAGCCTAGAGAGTTGATCATGTATATGGGTTAAGGTTAAAATGACATGAAGACCTAAGTCTTGAGTATGAAGGTGGACTATGCCCAAGAATGACCAAAGGGAGGTACTTAGCTTGGATGGTAGTATGGGATGCTATCCTTGCATTGCACAAGTATACTTGGAGGTGGCTTGTGAAGTGGTCCTCTTGTAATATGAAGGACTTAAGGTTGAAGTGTGTAACCATGAAAGTCTTATTAAAGACTAGGCCATGAATATGACGTATCTCCTATGCTCATTAAATATATCTTATGTGACTTGTGTTTATATGATTCTTATATTAGAGACCATGCTATGACTATGATGATGATATTGTCTCTTATGCTTATGTCTTATGTTGACTAACCATTTGAGATGCTCTTATTATGTTGTGTTAGCTTCCATACTTTGTACGTTTTGTACTAACGTATATAGCCTACATTCTAACCAAATGTAGGGTTGGAGGCTTGAGTTGCTTTGGAGGCTAGAGTTTCAAGGATTTAGAAGAATTGAAGAATTGGTGAGTCCTCATAGCTTCGAGGATGAACCCTTTATTTCCTTGTTTCATTTCTTTATGTTTTTAGACTTTGTATGGGCTGCATCCCAAAGACTGTTATTCATGAGTTTAAATAGATGGTTTTTGACAAAGGTTCTAGTACAGACTTCCGCTTGATTTTATGAAATAAGACTTTGTTTGTAAAAGTTTTCAATTTTCCTGTATTTTCTATTATCTTATGTTAAGAATGTGCTAAGGGCTTGTATGCGACCCCTTCGGGGTCAAGTACTACATGTTACGACTAAGGGGTGCTCTCGGGTCGTGACAATTTGGTCATTCACATCATTGAGATTCCCAATATCGTGTTGATGGTCCACTTGGCTACCATTACTTCAGTTCACGCTCATCTCTTCTTCTGTTGAACACAAACAACACAAACATAAAGCAAATCAAGTCGATTCAACTGTATCACAAAAAGATCATAATTCAACTTCAATAATAGAATTTTAAACAACACAACTCCCTGGCAGCGATGCCATTTTGATTAACGTTTCGAGTACACCTCATCCAATTGTAGGTGTAAACGATAGTTAACTAGTATAAACCCGAATGAATGGTTGGGATCGAATCCACAAGGAGTGGTACATGTTCAATTCAATTATGAAGTACAAACGTGGTCTTATTAGTTATAGGAATAGAAATTATCGAAAAATCCATGTAAACAAGTCTAAGGGGATGACACGAATTTCAGATGAGGTGGTTTTTTATTTGCAATTATCAACTACAACACACTCAAACACTAAGGAAATAATAATATCAAGAGGAATTCTTGGGATGTGATTGATTATAGGCAAATTTCATTATATGGGTAATTTAAACTACTAATAAATAGCTAAATATCAGTCGGTAGGCTAGGCTATAAGTGATATAATTTTCTTTCGAACAACTATCTCGAATCAAGTGATTTCTTTGAACATCGACAAGCTTAGCAAATAAGGACAACCCACACCTTAATTCATCTACTCTTTCGAGCTAGATAGGTAGAATCGAAGTGAGGATTTACTCTTTCTAGCTAAACCCATATTACTCCAATAACGACAATTATCAATTGAAAGCTTTGATTCTAAAACCGCTTTTTCGAGCAATCCCAAAATTCTATGTTCGAATTGCATTTGCAACTACAATTCTTAGTTTAAAATACAGCTAACAATTAAAACCTACTTCAATTAAGCATTTAAATTAGTAATTTACAATACCCACAAGCTAATTCATCCCCATAATCACATGATCACATCCCAAGAATTGGGATTTTAGCCACACATGAAAAAAAAGATAAACAATTACCAAATATATTTGCCATGGTCTAGGTAAAAGTTCTCAAGTCTTTACAATGGTCCAAATTGTAGAAACTTCGAAAACATTTGCAAATCCTCAAGTTCTACAATAAGAACTACAAACTAAGAGAAAACTCTAACTCTAGAATGGGAACTACAATAAATTGGGAGAGAAATCCTCAAAATTCCTTTAAAAATCCAATTTATAGTTGCCAGCTTTTTGGCCTAAAAGTCCACTCGGTAGGATAAGTTTCACCTCGCCGAGTGGTTCGGCGATCCACCCTTTGCTCCCTTTTAATCATCATTTTGCACTGGTCTTCAGCATCCTAATTCCTGTAACTTTGGGTGATCCAGTGTGTTGTCGTGCAAACGATCGGTGAATCACCGACTGCCCATTTATGTCACCAACATGGTTTTTTCCCTAGGGATGGCATGCTAAAACTTTAGGTGAGCTAAAGTGCCACTAGGCGGTGCGTCGAGTAGTCTTGGCGATCAACAAGATCTCTTTTCTACACTTCTTCAGCTTTTTAGTTCCTTTATGTCCGGTAATGTCCTTGCCTTGCTCCTTAGACTCCATAGTTGCAAATAAAATTTTTAACATCAGTTTAGAGCATATAATTGGCATTTGAGGACACTTATACTATCAAAAACAAAGCTCTAAATGAGTCGAAATCTCAGACTCATCAAGTTAGCTGGGGCAAGTCCCAACATCTCTAGTAAGTTAGAGGCTTATATATTAAGACATAGTTACATTCTACTTTAGTTTTTAAGTTATAGTCCAGTGTTATTAACTCCTATCTTCTATTTATATTCAGACCAGTGTTGGGTATTCCCCAACATTTCAGTTTATCTCATGTTTTGAGCTTCCGCGCAATATCCCTTATTTCAGAAAATGTTTGTATGCTTATGATATGCCAGTTTAAAGTTATGTTGGGGTCACTCGTGATCCTAGGTCCCGTGTTTACGTCAAGGGGTAGCCTCGGGGTGTGACAAACTTAGTATTAGAACATTAGGTTTTAAGAGTCCTAGGAGGTTTGAAAAGCCGCACTAAGTACAATCCCTTTCATGAGTGTGAAGCGGACCACACATATGAGGGGAAGCCTATGAAGTGTTTTAGGAAAAAAACTTCACTTTCTTGTTATTCTTATCATGCATGGGTATAATATCCTTTCTAATTCGACATTATGTGTTTTAGATCATACCTCCTTGTAGACCTTACGCAAGGAATGCTAATGCCCGCAGCGCTAATGTTGTTCCTTCAATCCCAGAAAATGAGGTTTCGAATGTAGAGTTTCAAAATGTTATCCGACTTTTAGCTAAGAGTGTAGCCAACAACAACAATCAGCAGCTTCCAGTTCCTGCAAATTCTAGTGGTGGATCACTAGCTTCTAGGGTGCGAGATTTTGTTCGGATGAATCTGCCTGAGTTTCTTGGGTCGCAAGTTGGTGAAGATCCCTAGAACTCCATTGATGAGGTCAAGAAGATCTTTTGAGTGATGCAAGTGACTGGAAATGATAGGGTAGAGTTGGCGTCCTACCAGCTTAAGGATGTGGCTCACATATGGTTCACGCAATGGAAGGAAAACAGGGGTGAGAATGCAGCTCTGGTGATTTGGGAGTGTTTTACTAGTGCTTTTCTTGACAGGTTCTTCCCAAGAGGGTTGAGGGAGACTAAGGCTAAGGAATTTATGAATTTGAGACAAGGTCAATGTAAGTCCAAGAGTACGGACTTAAGTTTACTGAGCTCTCCAGTTATGCTCCATAGATGGTTGCCGATCCCAGGATACACAAATACTTAAGTTCCTATTTTGGGTATCTAACTTGGTGAAGACAAAGTGCAGAAATGTTATGTTGTTGGAGGACATAAGTATATCTAGGCTCGTGACTCATGCTCAGCAGGTTGAGGGAGATAAGCTTAGAGAACTAGCTAAGGACAACAAAAATACTAGAATAGGGAACTATGAGTACTCTCTACAGAAATTGGGTGGTGGAAATCGCTCACAGTTTCAGCAAAATCCTTTAGCCCCTGCACCTTCATTAGCTAGTACTCCATCCCCATCTTTTGATAGGATGTAAATGGCAGGGCATCATGCTCTAAGTCTCTGGGAGTGTTTCAGGTAACAGGACCTACCCATCATGTCCTAAGTGTGGTAAGAACCACCTATGCCAGTGTCTTGCAGGCAAGCAAGAATGTTTTGGTTGTGGTCATACTGGTCACAGGTTGAGAGATTGCCCTTCTTCTAAATAGAGACAAGGAGGTAACAATAATAAGGATCAGTCTACATCTCCAGCAGCACCATCAGGTCTCCCAACTTAGCAGGGTACTTAATCTGGTACATGTGGCGGTCAGTGCCAGAACAGATTGTATGCTTTCTAGGCTCGCCAGGATGAGGAAGATTCCTTTGTTGTGGAAACTGGTACGTTGCGAGTCTTTCATTTAGATATTTATTCTTTGTTAGATATAGTAGCTAGTCTTTCCTTTGTAACTCCATATATAGTAGTAAACTTTGGTGTGAGTCTAGAAACTCTTTCAGAATCCTTCTAAGTCTCTACACTAGTTGGTGACCCAGTTATAGCTAGATGGGTATACAGAAATTGCCTTGTCATAGTTTCTCAGAAAGTCACCTCAGCAGATCTTGTAGAGTTAGAAATGGTAGACTTTGATATCATTCTAGGCATGTATTGGTTACATTCATGTTATGCCTCAGTCGATTGTAGAACTACGACCGTTCGTTTTCAATTTCCAAGTGAACTAGTCTTAAAATGGAAGGGTTGTAGCTCAGTGTATATGGGTCGATTCATTTCCTACCTTAAGGCTAGAAAGATGATTTCCAAAGGGTACATCTATCATCTTGTTCGGGTTAAGGATTATATCTCTGAAATCCCAGCCCTTAAGTCAGTCCAGTAGTAAATGAGTTTCCCGAAATATTTCTAGAAGATCTTCCTGGAGGTCCTCCCAAAAGGGAAATTGACTTCAGAATAGATCTCCTTCTAGATACCCAGTCTATTTCTATTCCTCCTTATAGAATGGCTCCAACGAAGTTTAAGGAATGGAAGGAACATTTGAAAGACCTTCTAGATAAGGGCTTCATCACACCCAGTATTTCCCCATGGGGGCTCCAGTTTTGTTCATCAAAAAGAAAGATGGTTCTCTCATGATGTGCATTGACTATCGACAGTTGAATAAACTCACAATCAAGAATAAGTACCCTATCTCCTAGATTGATGACTTCTTCGACCAACTCTAGGGTGCTAGTCATTTTTCAAAAATAGACCTCAGATCCGGTTATTATCAACTCAAAGTCAGAGATAGTGACATCCCAAAAATATCATTCAGTACTCGGTATGGTCATTATTAATTTGTAGTTATGTCATTTGGACTAACCAATTCTTCGACATCTTTCACAAATTTAATGAGTAGGGTGTTCAAGCACTATTTGGACTTGTTCATTATCGTCTTTATTGATGATATCCCCATTTACTCTAGCAATGAGGAAGAACATGCGACTCATTTGAGGGTTGTCTTGCAAACTCTCAAGGATCGCCAGTTATTTGCTATGTTTAGCAAATGTGAGTTTGGGTTACAATTAGTTGACTTCCTTGATCATATAGTGTCTAGCGAAGGGATCTGAGTCGACTCTCAGAAAATAGATGCAGTGAAGCAATGGCCCAGACCCACTTTTCCTATAGATATCAGAAGTTTCCTGGGTTTGGCTGGTTATTACAGAAGGTTCATGGAAGGATTTTCTTCCATAGCTTCTCCATTGACTAAGTTGATTCAGAAAAAGGCTATGTTTTAGTGGTCAGATGTGTGTGAGAAAACCTCTGAGAAATGAAAACTAAGTTTGACTACAACTCCTATTTTAGACTCTACAAGAGGGTTCAGATGGTTGTGTAATCTACTGTGATGCATCCATAGTCGGCCTAGATTGTGTGTTTATGCAGCGGAGTAAGGTTATAGCTTATGCTTCTAGAAAGCTGAAGTTGCATGAGAAGAACTATCTGACTTATGACCTCGAGCTTGCAGACGTAGTATTTTCCCTAAAGATTTGGAGACATTACTTTTATGGTGTTCACGTAGATGTGCTCACAGACCATAAGAGCCTTCAGTATGTGTTCACCCATAAAGAGTTGAATCTTCACCAAAGGAGATTTCTTGATTTTCTCAAGGACTATGACATGAATGTGCTTTACCATTCTGGTAAGGACAATGTAGTAGATGTTGGTCTTAGCCGACTATATATGGGTAGTGTAGCACATGTTGAGGAAGAAAGGAAGGAATTAGCAAAAGATGTTCACGTGATTGTTTGCTTAGGAGTTTGACTTATGAACATAACAAATGATTGTGTGATAGTTCAAAATGGGTCAGAATATTCATCGATAGCGGATGTTAAGGAAAAACAAGACAATGATCCTATATTACTTCAATTGAAGGGTGTAGTTCACAGGAAGAAAGTTGAGGTTTTCTCACAACGGGGGAGATGGTGTGCTTCGCTACCAGGGTCGTTTATGTGTTCCTAAGGTGGATGAGTTGAGAAAGCAGATCCTTACATAAGCCCATAACTCTGAGTATGCTATTCATCCAGGCGCCACTAAGATGTACCGCAATCTGCGAGAATCTTTTGGTGGAATGGCATGAAAAGGGATATAGCAGATTTTGTGGTTAAGTGCCCCAATTATCAAAATGTGAAGGTAGAACATCAGAAACAGGAGGTATGAGTCAAGAGATTGACATCCCTACATGGAAGTGGTAATTAATAAACTGGATTTTATCACAGGCTTACCTCATACTTGCAGGGAGCATGATTCTATTTGGTTGATAGTAGACAGAGTTACTAAGTCTACTCACTTTTTGGCTGTTAAGAGAACAGATTTGGCGGAGGACTATGCAAATCTTTACATTAATGAGATAGTCAGGTTGCATGGCATTCCTTTGTCTATCATCTCAGATAGAGGTCTTCAGTTTACCTCTCATTTCTGGAAGTCATTTTAGTAAGGTCTTGGTACTCAGGTAAATCATAGCACAACATTTCATCCATAGACGGATGGTCAGGCAAAGCGTACCATTCAAACCTTAGAGGACATGTTGAGAGCTTGCATGATCGACTTGAAGGGTAGTTGGGATACTCACCTACCTCTCATAGAGTTCGCCTACAATAATAGCTACCATTCATGAAACGACCTCAAAATGCCCGAAAATGTGTTTTGGAAACACCTATAATTGTAATTTCCATATATCTCAAAATCCGTGCATGATTTCGGAAATTTGACTTCATATTCTTATTCGTGGGGTCAAATTGAGTAGGAAATGGGTCTAACCCGAATTTTAGAACAATCGTATCAAAATTCGA